>VDFB02230031.1:0-68632 GCA_007258455.2 Sequoia sempervirens
AAAGTGTATGAATGTAAATACTTGTCCATATTTGTTCATACTAGTAAAGTCCTATGGTTAAATAAATCACATAGACTACTTAGCTTTTCCAACATGGTCAAGATGGTTAAAAAGGAATCTTGGAGCTAAATTTGCAAGGGTCTCTCAACTTTTCAAGAGAATTTGAGTGTTTATCATTCTACTTTAACTTGGTTGTGCTAAACCACCATCAACAAGACTATGTGTCAATTAAATGAGGCAGATTAGATTCATCTTAGGCAACACATAAATGGATCATTCTTTTCACCAACATTAGAATTTTTAGATTTCAACATGGTTTCTAAGGAATTTTTGGAACCTTTGGAGTCAAAAATATTGGAGTACGAGATGGAAGTGGAGGAAAAAAGAAGATATGATCCTAAGCACTTCATTGATACAACCATAAAGAAAGTGGGTAGGTCAAGGTATGAGCACTATTACGATGAATCTAAGGACTTGATTAGAAGTTACTTAACAAAGGAGGAAATTGAGATTAATACCAATAAATGGAGATGTATCCTCATAGTTAAGAGGAGAACGACCATTAACAATGATTATAAAGGTGTTTTCATTGATATCAAAGATCCAATTAAAAGAATAAGTATAATGATAGAAAATGTTGATACTGTAGTAGTAATGATTCATTTGGGTACCCCAATCCTTGTTCATATGAAATATGTCATTGATATTCAAGAGCATGAAGAATAAGGAGTTGATAAATTAGTTATCTAGGCTCTAAGGTTGTCAACTTATTGGATGCAGGTGGTAATTCCTTTGAAGAGGTTGTACATGTGGGAATTGTTCAGCCATTGGTTGATTATGAAATTAAAAAGGAAGGTTGGAAAAATAGTACTAAGGAAGTGGAGGTTAGGAAAGCCATTGCCTCACTTAGGAGACACATTATCTATGATATTCCCTTGCAAAGAAAATTAATGAATCTAATGGAAGGAGATAGGGAAACAGAAGATGTCAAAGCATTATCTCGTGAAAAAATCCTTTTAGACAATGCCTTTATTAAGTCTATTAAATTTAGAATGATGCTAAAAAGGGTAAATTATAATGCTAATATACAAAGAAGTAATGATGAAGAACAAAAAAAGGAGGGAGATGATAAATATATTGCTTAGAGCATCAAAAAGAATATTGAGCTTGATTTTGCTAATATAATTCCAAAGGAGAGAATAAGATTATTTAAGAAAATTGGGTGCTTATTGTTGCATGTATGGGGCATATCTTTTATAAATTTCCATGGATACATAAGAAGGTAGGATGCTAAGAAATATCTTCTTGAGAGTGAAGAGTTAGCAAAAGAGTTGTACTCTAGATCTAGTTTCAATGCAAATTATGAAATATTAGTCATATGGGTTGTTCCTCCAAAGTATAACAGGCCCTAGGAAGCTAAATACAATGATGAACTAAGTGGAAATCTATTTTTCAAGAGATTTTGAGATACTATAACCTCTTAGGCTACATCATTGGTAGTAAGAATTTTCATCTTTAGTGAAGCAAAATTTGAAAATTTACAAGAATTTTTTGGAAAAATACAAGATGAGCACACAAATTTATTGTAGTGCAACCAAAAATCACTAAAACAGATACTGTCAAGTCTCCTTATTAAAAAAATATTCCTTAGTAGGACAAGGACATCTCTAATGTTGATAATATAGGATTTGAAAATAAAATAAGAGAATTCAAGAATCCAAATAAGTTCTAAAATAAAAGGGAGTTAAGGAGATCATCGACTCATTAAATAATATGTTTAGTCATAGAATTGTCTAAATAATGCATAAGGTTGATTATGCTTGGGTTTGCTATGATAATGAAATATGGGGAAGAGAAAATAAGTTATAACATAAGCAAAGCCAATTTTGAGTGCACAGGTTCCAAGGTTACTAATAATGGGCACACTTTTGGGAAATACTATATTTCATCCCAAGGGTCCCAAGGAAATTGCAAGTTCATATGTGGTCAAGCTATTAAATGATGTCTATGTGTATCAAAAAAAACTTGAATCAACTCTCTAGGAGAAAATAAAAAACTTCAAGGCACTAGAAGAATATCATTTTTCATCATTACTTGATAGTGTTGATGGTTTAAAACCATTGAAAAATTAGAAAGCCAAATTTCAAGATATCACCCCTCCACTCGTCAAATCGACAATTTGGGGATGGAAGGTTGACCCAATTTTGTGTAACTCTAATTGGACAAGTTACTTAAATTAGATTCAAGATTAGATAAATTTATAATAGGAGGTCAAAAAAATTATTGGATGCAAGGTACCAAACTCATCAAAATAAACACGTGAAGATACTTGGATATACTTGGTCATTCAATGAGGATTTTTTTGTATGGTTGGACAAGTATTCATGAAATAAATGTGTTTTGACACATTGAAATCCCCTAAGATACTTTTCAATATCCTTTCATAGCATGAAATATATGTATCAAATATTTTTGTAATGATGATTTAATGTATGTTTGAGATTGGCAATTTTTCATTTGTGCAAGCCTTTCCTCAGGGGAGATTAAGGAGAGAACTAGTTAAAAAAATTAGTTATCAAAGGTATATGAGACCAAGAAAGTAGTTGTGTTTAGTTAAGAATTTTGGTTGATAATGTTAGTTTGGGTTGTTCAACAACATTCTTTCCATTTTGGGTTTAATTTTGACATTTTTTATCAAATGGGAAATGTAGTAATGAGGGACTTGAGTTTTATTTTGAGGATGGATGTGATTGTAACAAATGGAACTAATTGTGGATAGTTTTTGGAAAATTATTTATATTTTTCATCTTCTACTTATGGTTGAGGAATGAGAACAATGGAAACATGGTTGGTTAATTTCTTATTGTTCCATGTAGCTTGTTGTACCTGCCTAGTGACCTTCACAAGGATGGTGGTGAATTTATATTTTCTTGTATGGCCTTCACTTTTCTATCAAGTATCTTGACATGTGTAGGAAACATAAAGGCTACCACTTAGCTAGTTTTGTAAAGGAATGACATGTTGCTCAAGACCAGCCACTAGGACTCACAAGGAGATGTTGCTTACTCACCATAACATTTTTCTTCTTTCAACAATAGTGGACTAGCTTGGATAGAGAGTTATTGTATTCCCTTTCACCAACTCCATATTCTCTACTCCAACTCCTTAGTTCTAAGTGAAAATATTGGCACATCTATTGGAATGTTATTTTTCCATTTCCACAACTATAGCATTACTAACTAACTGCAAATCATTTTCTACCTTTTTTTGTATTTCCATGCCAACACACATGCAAGATCTCCATCAACATGAAGGGTTAGAGTATGATTTAGCTCTAGTAAATTCTTTCAACATATTACAAGATCATGAACTTCTCCCAAGTTTTTCACGTTTCCTTTCTCTAAGTGGTTTGTAAATTGTTAATCTTGTTATTGTAAGATGACAAATGTCACCCATCCACGAGGTAATTATTTGTAATTTATTCTATATAAGAATTGGATCTTTGTAATGTAAGAAGGTTGGAATAATAAGGGGAAATTTGTATACTACATTTATTTCTCATTCTTAGAAATAAAAGACAAGTTTTTCATGTGTCATTTTTTTATTCTTAACACTTATTTGTGAGTGAATTATATGAATGGATTCTCTAATCTTTAAATTTATCTTCTCTGTGAAGTTGTGTTTCTTTGAGATGACTAGTTGAGGATTATAAGTCTCTTTGCTTTGATTTGAATTATTAAATTATTATTTGGTGTTAGTTATTATTCAAGGAACAACGCAATTTTTTTATAATTTACAATGGTGGAGATAATTGTTATTTAGAATTATCAAGTAGAACTTTGGTTATTTGAGCCAGTTTTAAGCTTTTTTATATAAGGCAATAACATATTGCATCAACCATTAGGAACATTGTTGTTAAGAATATGAAAATGTAGGTGAACAAATGACTATGTATATCCTAAAATAGGCACCCATTGATATTCAATAAGTTCCTTGAAACTCACTTATTTCTAAAATAAAAAATCTTTTGAATAGTAAATTATCTATGTAATTTTATTATATTCATTCCAAAATGTTAAAGATACAGGGAATTGGTTAATTTCTCCCCATAATTTTATAGATCCAAAAATATTTTGTATGAATTTTCATATCTACTTTGTCTATGTAATAAATATTTAGTTTGCATCCAAATCCCATGTGTTCTATGGGAACACCCACATAGTGTTGAAATGCACAAGACAACTGAGAGGGGGGCGCAGGTGAATCAGTTGTCACCAATCTCATTCAAAAATCTCAAACAATTATTAACTCCACATCCACATTAATATGTTATTAAGTATGAGCATGAAGTGAAAATAACATAAAGCAGTATCAACACAAGAAACACCAAATTTATGTGGAAATCCCAATAAGGGAAAAACCACGGTGAGGATTAACTCACAATAGAAGAGTAATTACAAAATCGTTTACAAGGAGGCTCACTGCCCAAAATAGGACTCACTGTCCAGATAGGACTCACTATCCAGATAGGACTCACTGTCTGAATAAGAGGCTCACTACCTATAGATACAAAAAGATAGAAATAAGAATGTTACATAGAGAACACTATCTCAATGCAACAAAAGATCCACCACAACTTGCACACATCCACAACCTTGATCAGAAAGTTGTAGAAATCATTAGCTCACTAATTTTAGGAGTTAACACATTGAAGTTCTCGCTACCTTAGTTCACTTTCACACTATCTTCACATCTACCTTACTTCTCACACTTGTGGATTCCAATCCTTAACATCTTGCCTTGTATTTATACCACCTTTAACCTTAGAAAATTTCTCCAAGGTCAGCTACGCACGCTTCATTTTACAAATTCAAATTAGGTCGACAACTCAACATTCCCACTGTGTATAAGAATGAGAGTGGACCAAACCAACACTTAATTGGGACCCAAAACAACATCTTGGATCAATCACACACTTCCTTAATTGATACTTATCCTTTGCATGACGTGTAAACACTAGGTTGACCAAACCTAATGAAAACACCAATGATCTTTGAAGTACATGCTTCCGCAAAAAGACAATAACATGCATACCACAAAACATGCTTCACCATACACTAGAAAACATCTTAGATTCCTTTAGATTCATCCGTAGCTACTGCAACAACCTTCATACTTAGAACACTTTCCATCAGTCCATCCAGACTGTATAGACACACATAGGAACTCTGAAACTAGTCTTCCAGAGCACCAAACCACAAACACCTTTGATAGAACACAAATAACACCATTACAAGCCTTCTTCCAGATCCGAAAGACCTAAAACAAACCAACGAAGGACTGTGGAGCAGATACATTTCTCCCAGTCCACAGACAAACAACTTTGCCAGACTAGTTCACACACCGGTGAACACAACTTTCACTCTTCATCAATCCAGAAGCTATAATCCATGATATATCACCCAAGGATGCCCTTAAAAAACACTTCAGATCTACAAAAGCATAAGATCAACATAGAAGAAATGTGGAGCACATACTAGAGCACATTCTAAACATACACACATAATTATGTCTTCACTATTTATTAATTTTCTCAAAAGAACTTGGTAACTCATCATATCAACACACTTGCAACATCATAAAGATAGATCCATGTACTCACAACATCTCTATAGTATCTCAACTATACATGCACCACCTGCAATCACTTGATTCCTTTCTCTGCAACAACCTGTACTGTGTTGACATCAATGACAACATTAATGACAACGCTACCATACTCATTCACACTTGCAACAATCTCCCCCTTTGTCATCGATGGAAACACACAACTCTCTCCCCCTTTGAAATAAATGACAAAGAACAAATTTTTTTTGCATAATTTTGATCACTCCCCCTTAGGAGTGCACCCATGACAACACACATCTCATACTACAACAATGATACTTTCTACTCCCCCTGAGGAGTAGACCCTAGTCATCAGTCCAAAAAAATGATAAATTTGTAGATCCACTAGATTGATGCACCTCCATGTGCACCTAGTTCAAAGAAGGAGGGGTAGTAACCCCCAACTTCTCCCTTAGATACTCAAAAGTATCCTTTGGAAGAACCTTAGTAAATATATAAGCAATCTGATCCTTTGTAGGTACATATTCAAGCCTAACTTCATTCTCCAATACCTTCTCTCTTAAGAAATGATATCCGATAGATATATGCTTTGTCCTTGAATACATTACTAGATTCTTTGAAATATTTATTGCACTTGTATTATCATAGAAGATAGGGATAGGCTCATCACACATCACTCCTATATCCTTCAATATTTTCTTCATCCATAATACCTATGTGCAACAAGATGTTGCTGCAATGTACTCAACTTCTGTAGTGGATAAAGAACCTGAATCCTATTTCTTGCTTAGCCATGAAACCAACCTGCATCCAAGAAAGAATGCACCACCACTTGTACTCTTTTGGTCATCTACACAACCAACCCAATTTGCATCACTGTAAGCACTCAAAGTAAAACTAGTATCCTTAGGATAACACAAACCATAATCTGAAGTCCCTTTTAGATATCTAAATATCTTTTTCATTGCTGTAACATGTGTTTCTTTGGGTTCTACTTGAAATATAGAAACCAAAAATACTACATGCATGATATCCGGTCTAGTAGCAGTAAGATATAATAGTCCACCAATCATAGATCTGTATATGTTCTGATCAACTTTAGGAGATTCATCATCCTTACTTAGTTTGCATCCAGTCACCATAGGGGTATTGACTAGTTTGGAGACATCCTTTCCAAACTTCTTTAGTAATTCTTTAACATACTTTGATTGTGAAATGAATATGTCCTTATCAGTTTGATTCACTTGAAGTCTAAGAAATAAATTCAACTCACCAATCATACATTTCAAACTCTTTTTGCATCTCCTCTGCAAATTTCTTGTACATACCCTCATTTCCTCCAAAGATAATATCATCAACATACACAACCATTATCAACATTTTTTTTCCTTCAACCTTGAAATAGAGATTATTGTTTGCAGAGCCTTTGTTGAACCTTTGCTATTTCAAGTACTTGTCCAACCTTGCATACCATGCTTTGGGAGCCTGTTTAAGTCCATACAATTCCTTTTTCAACTTACAGACCATGTCTAGTTGATCTGATGACTGAAATCCCTCTAGTTGTTCCATGTAGACCTCTTCTTCCAATTCTCCACTCAGGAATGTAGACTTAACATCCATCTGGTATACCTTGAAATCTTTGTGAGCAAAGAATTCCAGAAACATCTGAATAGCCTCCATTCTTTCCACCAGGGTAAATGTCTCCTCAAAGTCTATTCCTTCAACCTGTGAATAACCTTTGCACACAAGCCTTGCTTTTTTTATTACTACTTCATCATTCTCATTCAACTTATTCCTGAATACCCATTTTGTACCAATTACATTCTTTTTTACCAGTCTAGGAACCAATTCCCATGTTTTATTTTTCTCTATCCGTTGTAATTCCTCTTTCATTGCTCTAACCTAGTTTTCATCTTTGGATGCTTCACACACTGTTTTAGGTTCTATCTTGGAAAGTAAACACAAATTTACCTTAGTTGCTACTTTGCTTCTTTCCTTTACACCTTCTCTTTTGTCTCCAATTATATGTTCTTCCAGATGATTTTTCTGTACATATTTTGGAGTCTTAGGAACAGGTTTCAAAGCTTCTTCTTCTTCAATCTGTTCTTCTTCTTCCTTATCCTTCTCTTGCTCTTGTCTGTAGATAGGTGCATCTGTTTCAACTTCACTTATTTCAACTAATCTATGCATATCTTCATCAACTTTTACATTTGCACTTTCAACAATCTTTCTCAATCTTTTATTGAAGCATCTATAAGCTTTTCTATTGGTTGAATATCCAAGGAAAATAGCTTCATCACATCTAGCATCAAACTTTACTAGGTTCTCATCATCTCTTTTAATATAACATTTGCTTCCAAACACCTTAAAGTACTTAACAGTAGGAATTTTTCCATGCCACAGTTCATAAGGAGTCTTTGTACTATTACCTTTGATATGAACTCTGTTAATAATATAAATAGCAGTGTGAATTGCTTCTCTCTAGTATACTTCAAGTACATTTTACTCTTTCATCATAGTCCTTGCAGCCTCTTGAATAGTCTAGTTCTTCCTCTCAGGAACTCCATTCTATTGAGGAGTTCTAGGAGCAGAAAGATGCCTCTTTATACCAAGCTCTTCAAAAAACATATTAAACTCATTGGAGGTGAATTTACCACCTCTATCAGACCTTAAACATTTGATTTTTAGGTTCACTTCATTCTCTACCATAGCCTTGAACGCCTTGAATCTATCTAGAGCTTGAGATTTCTCCCTAAGAAAAGTAACCCATGTCATTCTAGAATAATCATCAATTAGAAGCATAAAATACCTGTTACCATTAAGAATTCACGTTCTTGTGGGACCACAGAGGTCTGCATGAATCAATTCCAACATTCTGGTAGTTGATTGTTCTTTTCCTTTAAAGTTGCATCTTATTTTTTTTCCCAACTGACAACTTCTACAAACAATATTGGTAGGCTTTGTGATTTTTGGTAAATCCATGATAGCTTCTCTTGAACCAATCATGTTCATATTGTCAAAGTTTACATGTCCCATCCTCTGGTGCCATAGCCAACTTTCATTAACTTGAGACACAAAACACTGACCATCAACACCCTTAAGCTGATAGATGTTTCCATATGTTCTTCTACCTGCAGCTACCACGATTTCAGACCCTTTTCTAATCTCACAAGTATTATCTTGAAACACAAGCTTAAATCATTTGCTACACATTTTTCCAACACTCAAGAGATTATTCCTTAAGCCCTTAACTTAATAGACATCATCAGTATTGTGTTTTCCATCAAAACTAATTATTCCTTTTCCAACAATCTTTGCACCAGAATCATCTCCAAACATGACTAATCCTCCATCATAATTTTCAAGTTTAGTAAACTTACTTTTGTCTCTGGTCATGTGATTTGAGCAGCCACTATCAATTACCCAATAATCTTCGTCTTGTCTAGCATGAAAGGCAGTAACCATAGTACCTTCCATCTCTTCATTCTTGTTTTCTGGACCACATTCCTTTGCACATCTTCCATGGTTAGTAGACACTGATTTATTCTCTAAGGCTAGAAACAAGAATTCATCATTATCACCCTCCATATTAGATTCACCATCAGAAATTCTAGCATCTTCTCTAACATAATACAATTTCTTGAACTTTTTGTCCTTTTTGTCTTTATTGTCTTTGCTCTTCTTGTGTATGGCTCTATTTGGACATCTTGAAGCATAGTGACCAATATTTCCACAACTGAAACATTTAAAAGGTAACATACCTTTGTATGCCGGTACCTTTCTTCAACTTCCTTGTAAAATTTGCTTCCAACTCCTTTGAACTATCACCATCCGGATCATCTTCTGTGTTTGTGGCTTTGAAGGCTATTTTTGTTTTCTCCTTTTCTTTTCCAAATTTCCTCATTTCAAATGCAGTCAAGGTGCCAAATAGTTGTTCTTTAGTGAATTTCTTTGGCTCATACACTTCCTCAATGGCTGAGACCTTGTCACTGTAACTCTTCGGTAGGGTCATCAGAATCTTCTCCATTACATCTTCATCTGTTAGAGTACCACCTTGATTTTTGACTTCATTTACTGCAATATCAACCCTCTAAAAGTAGCTTGCAATGTCTTCACCTTCTTCCATTTTCAAGTTCTCATATCTGCACTTAGCTATTAGCCTCTTTGATAATTTGACTCTATCATTTCCTTCATAGATATCTTTCAATTTTTCCCAAAATTCATAAGTAGTGCCCAATGAAATAACTTTTGTCAGCTCATTCTTAGATAAAGCACTATAGATTGCATACCTTGCTTTTTCATTTTCTTGATAGGTAGAAATCTCATTTGCAGAAGAAGGACCACTTGTTAGCTCAACATATTTTGTCTCAATAGCTTTCCAAGTCTTGTAACCAAGAGAGATTAGGTAATCTCTCATCTATACTTTCCATAAACTGTAGTCAGATCCATCAAACACAAGGATTGTCAATTTATGCGCCATTGAATCTACCTCATGTTAACACATGGATTTGCACCCGAAGACAAGTTTGAAAACTCTTAAATCCTGTGCACATGGGACTATTATCAGGCTGTGGGTATCCTATGGTGAGAATAGACCTCCAGGTTTTGGGCTGGTTCCCTTTGGATTTTCTTGTAAAACTAGTTTTTTAAGTAGAGGGAAAAAGGATAGAAGAATAAAGCAAATAATAAATTGGAAAATAAGGTGATTCACCAATTGATAAAATGATTTGAAACTTGATAAACTTCACAACAGACTCAATAAAGCTTTGTAATTTCACAAACTCAAAATTTATGTCTGCAAAAATGATTCTAATGTTAGACTTGAACTTATGCTCAAAAAAAAGGAAAACAATGATGTTTTCACAAATCCCTATGCATGAGGATGAAAGCAAAAACTAAGACCTGCACTATGACATGATATTTTTTGCTCTCAGCATTGGAAGAATTTGATAAAATAATGAAAAACACAATATTCTATCTTGTAACTCACAACTAATACCAAAGAGCAAAGAATTATAGAGAAGGAAATAAGCTTCTTTATTGAGAAATAAGAGATATTTGCATTACAAATCTCAAGAACTCACAAGAAAATGAGTTACAAAGCAATGAGAATCTGCCTTAGCAGTTATAAAACTCATAACTAGCCCTAAGAAATGAGAGAGAAAATAGACTTATAGAAAAGACTCCAAAATTTGAATTTTAATCTTGGCTCCAAAAATTTGATGTGTTATCCACCCTCTCCTCCAAACAAGGCATGAAACTGTTGTGAACTCCTCCAAACATGCATAAAGAGTTCTCAAACTCAAAACAACCTCATGGGTCATATGCAAATAAAAATCCCCTCAAATCAGGCTCAAAACTGAATGTAACAAGATGTCATATGCTTGATTTCGCTCCTTGACTCAAGTCAAGTCAAATGGAGTTCAAAACTAATGTAGAACTGACAAGTAAGGGCTCCAAACTCCTGATTTTCCTCCATGTGTTGGAACTGATTTCTCAACTTTTCCCATGATCTATGCAAAGCTTTAAAGCTTCATTTGAACTCTTTTGACTAAGTCTTTGAAAAATACAATAAAGGCTCTTTATTTTTGCATTGAAGATATCATTTAATTTAAATGATTTATAATTATCATTTAAAATAAAGATTTACAATTTAAATCAAATGCATAAATAAAGTTTAATTCCATCATTTGAAAATTCTATTTTTTACATTTATAATAACATTTATTAAAATGATTTATATTTATCATTTTAACAAAGTTTTTACAAAATTTGTATAGGAATGCAATTTTTTTTTTTTTTTTATAAAGCTTAACATAAGACTTAATGACTAAGTCTTAAGGAGATATCTTTAAAACTATTAAAAAACAAAGGCATAGAGATATGCCACGCATAAAAGAACTCAATTTTTTAATAAAACTTAAGGAAAAAATGCCTCATTCTTTTCTATAAGCCATCTTAGGGTTTCTAAAACCTAAAATGAATGGCGAATAATCTATTCTCCATTTACTTTCCTTTTGTTGTCTTTGTGAGGGCCACCGCCATGGGGTTTTTAGCTGAAGGTTCTTGACTTTTCCATGAGATTTCTGAAGGTTTTCTGGAGATTCATTGACAAGAAAGCAAGGTAAATGTATTTGTAGTTCCAAATCTGGTTTCAAACTCCATTTTGGAAGCTTTTTGAGGCTTTAAAGTCACGACCATGAAGCATTTCTGATGTATTTACTGTGAAACTTTGTTCACCTATTTGTTCTTTATTCCAGGCTACCATGGAGAACATTGTCTAAACTTTCTTCCCTGGAGAAAATGTGAGAAAAATCACAACCTTCATTCTTTTCTATCTCAGCAATAAGGTAAGCCATGGTTCTTTCAAATTTTGTTATCTCCTTCACTATTCATTGTAAAACATGTTCTATTCGAGCTTATGCAACTGCAGAATAAAAAAATCCTTTGCTTCTTTCATGCTCCTCCATACCCTACAACCGCAGCTTGCATTATCTTTCTCTGGGTTTTTGATTTGTTTCAGCTGCCATGTATATTCCTCATGAAACAAGGAAAAATCTCCAGGTCGTGGCTTAGAGTTGCTTTTAAACTCACAAATTTGTGATTTCCTTGAGAGAAGACCATAGAAATCTTTGTCTGTACTTAGAGATCTCTCTTATTGCATATGCTTGAGGGTTTTGACTTAAAAATCTAACTCTTCTTCTTTATTTTGATCTCTGGATAACTTGCATACTTGATGTAATGAATAAGCTGTAACCTTTGTTTTCCCCTCATTTCTAAAAAATGGGTATTTGGTTTTCATGAAGACTTAAAACATAAAATTTCTTTTTAAAAATCTGCAAACGAAATTCCTCTTTCTCTTTGTATCTTCTTCTTTTTCTAGAAGACTTAGATAGCTTCAATGCATAAAAGATTAAAGCACTCTCCTGTAGCTGCATATTTCATTTCCACTACATATTAAGAGAACCACTTGGTTTCTTTATTTTTGAAAACGGGTATTTTTGTAGCTTTCATTATAATTAGAGATTATGAAAATGAAATCATGTTGTCTCCTTGAATTAACATTTACCTTTTCTTTTGATGATTAAGTTGTAATCTCCATTGATAACAAATGATATGTTCTTAATACCTTTGCTGAGTTGTTTCAAAATGAATATATACTCATCATCCTGTTGCATTATTATTTAAAATTCATTATGTGTCAAATAGAGCTCCAAAGCTCAATGCATTTGGTTCCTGGTTCTGATAACCGAATGTTATGAATGCCCTTTGACAAAGATTGATTTAAAATACCATTTTTCCTTTAGAAGTGTTTGCATAAATTTTTCTGAAGAATCTTTCATGGTTGCCTCTCTTATATTTGATATGCAAGATTATTTACTTCTACTTTGTAACTGAAAAGTGATCAAGTTGTTGTCTATCTCTGAGCAATTGATGTTCAAGAAATAAAAGTTCTACAAATAATGAAATATTTCCTTTCACAGAATGTTATGTAAACAAAACAAATATGAAACATTCCTTTCAAAAAAAGTAAAACATTACTTTGCTATTCTTAACTCTGTAGTTCCATTGAAGTGATGTTTCATGAACTTAACATGTATGCATGTTCACTATCATTGAGCAGTTGATATAATGGCCTTAAAAATTGCATTTACCTCTTAAATAAGCTCAATTAAGCTCATTATTCAACAACTTAGCATACTGAGCTCAACCCTTGTGGGAGCCACGTTTTAACCCACATGTTGAAGTTTAAAAATCAGCAACAAAACTTTTCCTGCAACTGCACATAACACAAACAAGTCAGTAAAAATAGTGGATTCAATGATTTCTTTTTGATGATTTGGCTTGGCAATTTTTTCTTTTATTTCATGGATGTTGACTAAGTTGATTTGATTTAATAACAAGTGCAAATTATATCTCTGTTGAACTGAACATGTTTTAGGATCTCATGACCTAAGCTCTAACAAAATTTTAAACATTTGCAGGTTCTGGAGCTTAGGAGCAATGGAGCTAGAGACTAAAGGCACTAAAGATCAAGATGAACTTGTGGGATCAACTCTACACCAGCCCTCAAGGAAATGACAGACATGACCTCCTTTCTCATGTTACTTTACTTTTCTTCAGTTGTATAGTTTGTTCTTCTTGTTGAATTGACCCAACTTAGTCTATCCATGGCTTGTGTGAGATCACAAAAAAATATCTCTTAATAAATCAATTGTTTATGATATGCAATGGATTATGAGCAATCCGAGTTTGTTCCAATTACATGATTTTAAACAATGAAATTGCAATTGTTTGAATATTTTTCTATAATCAAAATGAATGATTTATGCTCTTAAATTTGCAATGTCTTTTGATAATGAACAATGATAAACATTGTAGAAAAATAATTCAGTATTTCACTTCAATCTTCTAAATTTTTCCTTTCTAAGTGAAGCTTGTTTATTGGTTGGTCTGAACTATTCAACAGTTTATCCTAAATTGCTTGAATGGTTTGAACAAATCAATAAACAAGTTAACTCATTCATTCTAAAAGTAAGGATTCATTAGATGACTTAACATCAAAATTTTATACCCCAACAAATAAACTTCACTAATTTTGAGCAAGCAACTAAAAATTAGTAACACCTCAAGCGGTTAAGCTCTTCTCTGAGGAACGAAAGCTCTGATACCAATTGTTGAAATGCACAAGACAACTGAGAGGGGGGGGGTGAATCAATTGTCACTAATCTCATTCACAAATCTCAAACAATTATTAACTCCACATCCACATTAATCTATTATTAAGTATGAGCATGAAGTGCAAATAACAGAAAGTGGTATCAACACAAGAAACACTAGATTTACGTGAAAATTAACCCAATAAGGGAAAAACTACAGTGAGGATTAACTCACAATATAAGAGTAATTGTAAAACCGTTTACAAGGAGGCTCACTGCCAAAGGGCTCACTGCCCAAGATAGGACTCATTGTCCAGATAGGACTCGCTGTCCGAATAAGAGGCTCACTACCTATAGATACAAAAAGATATAAATAAGAATGTTACATAGAGAACACTATCTCAATGCAAAAAAATATCCACTACAACAACTTGCACACATCTACAGCCTTGATCGAAATATTGTAGACACCATCAACTCACTGCTTTCAGGAGTCTAACACATTGAATTTCTTGCTGCCTCAGTTCACTTTCACACTATCTTCTCATCTACCTTGCTTCTCACACTTGTGGATTCCAATCCTTAACATATTTCCTTGTATTTATACCACCTTCAACCTTAGAAACTTTCTCCAAGGTTGGCTACGCATGCTTCATTTTACAAATTCAAATTAGGTTGGCAACTCAACATTCCCACAATGGATAAGAATGAGAGCGAACCAAATCAACACTTAACTAGGACCCAAAACAACAACTTGGATCAATCACACACTTCCTTAATTGATACTTATCCTTCACATGACATGTAAACACCAGGTTGGCCAAACCTAATGAAAACACCAATGATCTTTGAAGTACATGCTTCTGCAAAAAGACAATAACATGCATACCAAAAAACATGCTTCACCATACACTAGAACACATCTTAGATTCCTTTAGATTCATCCGTAGCTACTGCAACAACCTTCATACTTAGAACACTTTCCATTAGTCCATCCAGACTGTATAGACACACATAGGAACTCTGAAACTAGTCTTCTAGAGCACCAAACCACAAACACCTTTGATAGAACACAAATAACACCATTGCAAGCCTTCTTCCAGATCCGAAAGACCTAAAACAAACCAACGAAGGACTGTGGAGCAGATACATTTCTCCTAGTCCACAGATAAACAACTTTGCCAGACCAGTTCACACACCAGTTCACACAACTTTCACTCTTCATCATCCCAAAAGCTATAATCCAGGTATATCACCCAAGCATGCCCTTAAACAAAAATTCAGATCCAAACAAGCATAGGATCAACATAGAAGAAATGCGGAGCACATACCAAAGCACATTTTGAACACACACACACTTTTTTATTCACTATTTATTAATTTTCTCAAAAGCACTTGGTAACTCATCATATAAAAACACCTGCAACATCATAAAGATAGCTCCATTTACTCACAATATCTCTACAGTATCTCAACTATACATACACCACGTACAATCACTTGATTCCTTTCTCTGAAACAACCTATACTATGTTGACATCAATGACAACACCACCATACTCATTCATACTTGCAACACACAAGTCTTGTAGTGCCTAAAGTGGAAGAGAGAAACCCTCATTTCTCTCATTCATTGGCAAACCTCTCAACAATCTTGAGCATTGGAACTTGCAACTTCATAGAGATTATTGTAAGGAGGTCAAGAAACCAATAGACAACTCAATTGAAAATTGAAAAATAGAAAACACATGCATTTTTGACATCTTTAAAGTAGGTATTAATTGTACCTTTTTATTTATGTAGAATTAGAACATGTTCATGAAATTATTTGTACTTGGTGTAATGAATGTCAGTTCATTCTGTCTAAACATATTAAAATACTCTAATCAAACACTAATTTTTTCTTTAACATAAACATAATTAAATGCACATGATTAATTTAAGAAATATATATGATATTTGTACTATTGGTGCTTTTACTCCGACCATAGAACAATGGTCCCCACACACCTTCCATTAGGAAGTGGCCCTAACCTTCACAAGGGTAGAAGATAAAGGGAATCATCAAGGTCATCATGTCATTCAAGAATTAGTGTTGTGTCTAAATACAAACAATTTGTCATATGACTCTAGATTCCCTATAGGTAAGTATGACACATCTGACTGATTTGAAACAAGTAGACATTGTGAACTGATAATGCAAGCAATGATTTTATATTACTGTGGCCAAATATTTTAATAATCAATACACATTGTGATGGAGATTTGCATTGTATGTTCACACATCTCTATCTCAAATTGGTTATCAAAATTATAATTTCATGTTCAAGCATACACAATAGTTTAATAAATAAAGTATATACATATCTGTATTTGGAAATAATCCTCTTATTGCATGCTTGATGGGATGATTTAAAAATTTGATACCAACTAGAATCACCTAGGTAAGTGTGTGATATGGTTCTGTCTATTATGTCAATGTTATTGCTGATTATAAAAATGCATTACTCACATGTATGCAAATATCAAATTAATCACATTTTTTTGTTTTCCATAATTCTATAGGTATTTAAAATTCTACCCCATAACAATCAAACATATGCAATGATCTTAGTTTTACTTGCTCACAAAATGATATGATTTTTTCTAAAAATAACTTATATTCACTATTTTTTAAGCTGAAAATAAATAAATTCAAGTAATGAAATACTTAGTTTTTGCTTTCTTTTGAGTCTTTAAATATTGGCTTACAAAATCTCTTAATCGAGACAATACAAATTCTTATATGCAACAAGAACACCTAAATTTGATCAAATAAATTCAATACACCAATCAAATAGTAAGATGAATATAGATGTATGTACATATGCACACACAAAGATGTTATATATATAAAGATTTTCTTTCATTAATACATATATGTAACATATGAAAAAGGGAACCCTAAGTTTAATGCATAAAATCTAGGATCAATTACTTCCTTTTTTAAAGGTGAATTAGAATGCAGATCTAGGTTTGATTAACTCACCTTCATGGTTGAAAGTCAGTGCTCATTATGTAGGTACTTGTAGATATCCATCTTGGAATCAATAATTGCATGTTTTTAGCCATATTACATATAGTTCATAAAGGTGAAAGAAAGTGCATTATTTGTGTTTCAAAATTATATCAAAATCATCATTTCTAGGCCTTTGCATTTTAGCATTAGTAAATTATTACATTTCAAATCTTAAATTTTCATTCATAACTTGTTCAAACATCTTCAACATTCTTGCATACTTATATTTTACATGAAATTGGCATAAATTAAGCAAATTTTGGGAAATTATTTACTGTTACAACTATTTGCAAGTAGGAATTATAACCCTTAAGTAGTGTAATACATAGTCAAAATTTGAATTTCCAGAAACCCTTTTCAAGACTTAGATGCCCTTGGGAACACCTATCCTACTATTCCTAGCCAGAAAAAACTTTTTCCTAGATCTCTGTTGTTGTGTTTCATGCTTGCTTCTACCGCCTAATTTCTATTTCTAGTTGTTTTGTTGTGTTTTCTTATTAGTTTAGTGTTCATCTTGGGCACACTTAAGTGTTTTGGAACTTGTATGAGTTTCACGACCTGCTGTCCTATTGCCAATAGTTCAGTGAGACATAGTTATAGACTTGTGACATCCCATGTTGGTTTCACACCCACTGTGGATCATGAGTCTTATAACTCTTTCATGACAAGTGTTGTCAATACTCAACCTATTTTGGAATCTATTCTTGATACTACCATAATGATGACAACCATACACACTTTTTTATAGATGTTGAGAATATGGTTTCCCATGTTCCCGAAGACAAATTGAAACAATTGGATAAATATTTAGGACTTCAAGACTATGTAAGTACTGAATCTCTAGTCGGTCTTGGGGTCCCTATGATAGATAGCATGAGGAAATTGATTAGTGATGCTCATGGATTATAGGTTTTGCATAGCCTAGCCCATATAGTTGATAATAATGTACCCACCATGGCTACTTGCACTCAAGCTTTGGGATAAACTCAAAGTCAATGAGGAAGTCAAGTATCCCTCCCTACAACTATAGCCTCTATTCCTACATACACCAATCCAACCATGGCTTCAACAACACAAAAAAGTATTGGTATAAATCCAACAATAGGTTTCTCCACTGGAAATCCTTATGGTTTTGGATCTTCACATGTCACACCTCAAATTTCATCCCCACTCATAAATTTGTAGCATAGAAGTCCACCCAACACATACACACTTCTACCATATTCACCTCATTCCCAAAACATGTCAAGCAATGATTCTGTCATAAAATAAATTTTACAAAATGTGACATAGCTTCAAAAAAAAATGTCAACTTTGAACCAAAACCAAAGTGGACAATCATCACAATACATTAAAAAGATCCCATTTTCACTTGAAATATTGAAAGCACAAATGCCACAAAACATACATTTACCCCATCTCAGGTTTACTAAATGAAACATAGAATTTGCAGGTTTACAAGTTCATTTGTAGATTTTGATCAAGTCCTATGTCATGATTGAAGATTGTTTCCAATAGAAGAGCATGATGGGTTCTAGGTGTAGGAGATGCATTTGGCCACTTCCTTCAACCTAATGACTTGTTTGTTTGTGTTATCATCTTCAAGCTTCATTGCTCTTGTAACCTAGAGAAAGGTATCATTGCACTTCACATTTACTTAGGGTGTTTTGACTTATCCCTAATTGTATCTTGTCATTTTCATACAAGAGTCTCTCTCTAACACACTTGAGTAGGGTTTCTTTGCATTTTAGCACATAAAAACCTTAGATACACATAAGGTTAGGGCTCTCACACTGACTTTTATCAGATCTTTGGCTATTTGTTGAGGTTTAAATACCAAAACAAGGGTTTAAATGAGGAAAATCCCCATATAGCCACCCAAAACCCTTCTTTTTATAGATTTATTGTAGGTACAAATCCAAAGATAGAAGGTTTATAGAGCAAGAAACAAAGAGAAAACAAGGGGCTACAGGATGAAGTTTTGAAGTTTTGACAAGGCTAACAAAGACTTAGATGACCCTATGTATTTGTGTCCTCCTTTACAAGCTAGATCCATCATTTTATCATAGGTACATGCATCATCCAACACTTCTCAGATCTACTTGCAGTTTGTTGTTTCAGTCTGTGTGCTTCCAAAATACTGGATTTATCTGATTATGTCATATAGTTCAATTAGGTTAATCATTCCAAATCATTTATAATTCATTTATAAGGCTCAAAAGGATTAGAACCAGGTCTAATTGGCTCACCTTCATGGTTGATAGTCAATCTATACACCTTGTTGATTTACATCCTAATGAAATCCTAGAAAAAGGTGGAATTGACCCTAGGTTTTGGATATTAACACTAGTATAGAAACACCAATATATGACTAAATAAAATACTAAAAATTTCATATAAATGACTAACTTTAGTCACGTGACTATTAGTGGTTTATTTGTAGTCACTTATAACACCACTAAATTTATGACTAAACAATTTTAGTCATTTATTTAGTCATATATTTTAGTCATTAATTTTAGTCACGTGACTATTTTAGTGGTTTATTTGTAGTCATTTATAACACCACCAAATTTATGACTAAACTATTTTAGTCATTTATTTAGTCATTGATTTGGTCATTGATTTAGTCGTTAATTTAGTCATGGTAGTGATTTGTTTAGTCATATATTTAGTCATTAATTTAGTCATTGATTGTTGTTAACCTGGTCATTTATTTAGTCATGGTAGTCATTTTTAGTCATATATTTAGTCATTAATTTAGTCATTACAAATCAAATCTAACTTAATTAATCCTCACAAATTTATGCATATAAACTTCAAGTATCATAGATATTCAAATGTTAAAAAACACCATGAAATGAAGACTAAAATGCTTGAACAAATATGATTGATCAGAAACAAACTCAAACAGACATAAACTAAGAGGAGCCACAACACAGATTTATGAGTGGAGAAAAAACCACTATAAAAATTTACTTCATTAAGCCTCATTGGCAAATCAAAATCTCATTGGTTACATTCAATGTCTCAATGACACTGTACAACTTATAGACACTATATAAACAAAATACTCCTATTTTCATATACTAATACTATTTCCCCCTTAATTGTAGTCCTTTTGGAAGGGCAACAACTTCCTATAGGGGCTTGACCCATTTAATCCCCTTGCAAATCCACAGCTTTCTCGCCGCTATTGGTTTCGGCTCCTCCAAAATCTTCCTCGTTGGTATTCATGACCTTTCACTTCTCCAATTTGGAGTTGAAGCCTGAAAATAAGGTTTTGAAATTTGCACATCAAAAACTCAGAAAAGTCAAATAATACAGAGGATAAAATTCAAACATTTTCTTTTCCTTTTCCAACTATGGCACCCAAAACTTAGGTGCTAGATATAGTGAATGTATCAGAATTAGATATAACATCCATCAAAAACATATTCGGAAGTAGATTTTTATCAGATATTGTAGTTGCAAGTTCCACTAATTATAATAAAGATAAATAGTCTTACCTTTCTGCATCAACTAATGCAATTTTGATAACTTTTAGAGGATCGACAATGCTAGCTTTTATCATATCAACATACTCACCTGCAAGTTGCAACACAACATTAAACTTATTAATTAGACTCAACATCTAAGAAAGAAAAAGAAACTTCAAACATTATCAATTTAGTAAAAAAATCATCAATTTCAAAGATCAAAGTAGCCAATGCTTCACTCTCTACATCCTTTGCTACAATCAAAAGAGGCCTTTGTTTCTGTGATAAATGCCACAAGAAATTATGTTATTTGTCAAAACTTATCACTATGTGTATACACCTAAAAATGGTCACATCAAATTGTCTGGTAATTAATTAAATATTTTTAATATTTAATTAAAATCTTCGAATTCCATCTGCGTATAAATAAATTTAAATAATTTATTTATATTTGTTCATTCTTTTTCATTTCGATTAAATAAATAAGTTTATTTAATCATTTTTTTTCGTATCCGTTTCTTAATTAATTAAATAAACATTATGATTTATTTATATTAATTATCAATAATCTTGAATTGGATATTTTATTCAAATAAAGATTAAATATTCCTCTTAATATTTAATGTAATTCTTCCAATATCCATTTGCAATTAAATATTTCTAAAATATTTAATTAATTCTTCTAATGTCACATTACAATTAAATATTATAAAATATTTAATTAAATCTTCCATAGTGAAAAAATCAAAAATCAATTCAATAAATGAAATTAAATAAATTTATTTATTTATTTAATTTTAGGATTATCTTCAACAGCCGTGGAAGCAAACAGCCAAAACAGAAAAATTAATTTTCTCTGTTTCTGTGCAGGCTTGTTCCCTTGGGTTGAAGACATGAATCCATTCTTCTCTCTAACCTCCCAACCTCTTCCATCTTCTTCTCAACCTCTCCATCTCTCACCTTTCAATTCTACCAGACAATCTCACAGCCGTTGATCCTTGCCAGCCAGGATTGTGCCTGCAAAAATCTATAAATAAGACTGTCGGGTACTTCAAATAATATAGAAGCTTTCAGTAGAATAACTATAGCCAAATTGCAAGTAGTATAAACCTTTTTAGCATCATAGCATTAGCATAGCATAGAATTATGTCATATCTATTCCATATCATAGTATTTTCCGTTTACAACCCCTGTGCATAATCCACAGCCCCTGTCCATATCCGTCAGCATTTTCACATTCACTAAGCATATAGGATAGAATTTCCTTTGCATACTCATTCTGCAGAAAGCCATTTGGAGAAGCTGAGCTTACA
Source organism: Sequoia sempervirens (assembly GCA_007258455.2). Classification (NCBI taxonomy): domain Eukaryota; kingdom Viridiplantae; phylum Streptophyta; class Pinopsida; order Cupressales; family Cupressaceae; genus Sequoia; species Sequoia sempervirens. The sequence goes on from VDFB02230031.1 coordinate 22,139, forward strand.
CAAATCTGAGAGCAGCAGCTTCAAACGAATCTCTGGAGATAGAGGAAGATGGAACGCTTCTGAGGAAGTTTTATTTCTTTGTTTGAAATTAAATCAATTAGCAATTTCTTCAGTCTAAAGTTCCATTATTTGTGTTGTTTATTTCAATTTGATTAACAAATATTGAAATACACATTTTTGGCGCCCACCATGGGGCCCTTGCCCCCATTTTTATTTTTTATTTTTGCAAGTTTCTTTTGACAGGTTACAGACAAAAACAACAGAATAGCACAAGAAACACGTTTAGGAATAATTATACCCAGTTCAGCGCATTTGATTGTTTTTGCAGCGCTTGTGAATATTCTTGCAGCGCCTTTCAGAGTTCTTATAGCGCTTTTCAGAGCTCCTGCAACGCATATGATTGTTATTGCAGCGCCCGTGAAGATTATTGTAGCGCATTTAAGAGTTTCTGCAACGCCTATAATAAATTCTATAGCGCCCCTAATGTCTGTTATAGCGCAAATTTTAGAAAACCAGTAAGCTGTAATTTGTAATAGAAATGTAGTTTAACTGAATCCGACGCAACCGCGGATAGTTAGTAGTTTTAAAAGTTAAAAAAAAGAAAAGAAAGAAGCAATCCTAGGGTAGACATTTCACATTTGATTTTGGGGCTAAAAAAAGAATTTCGTGTTTGTGTGAAGCAACATCTTCATTTAGCATAGAAAATCTTTATTTTTGGCTTAAAATAAATCCTTGTTTGCTTTGTTTTTGGTGATAGGCCTATGCTCTCCCCTTAACTGGGTGATCAAAATGCCAAACTCACCTATTTCCCTTTATGCAATTTCTTGTTTTATTAGCACCTTTTAGAAGGCTTGCCGTAGTGGGAAAAAGTACTCACCCTACGGGAACGACCTAAGTGGGAACAACTAAAGCCAAGTTTTCCAACCCACTCTAATCAAATGTGGATGGTTGATGAAAATCCCATTCGACGGTAGTGTGCATTGATAACCATCCCCAAAGCCTTTGTTCTAAAGGTAGGGAGGTCTCTTGAGGGAGTCTATCATTTGCCGCACCGAACGGAAACCCTTACTAAGAACTTAGTGTAGTATCTAACTTGTCAGTTTCCGAACATCATATTAATCACAGTGCAAGGGAGGGAAGAATCTACCCCCAAGATACTCACCATATAATTGCCAAGGATTGTTTGCTCAGGGGATCCGGTATCCATTTCCATTACTCTAAGTACGCACCTGGAAAAGACAAAAACATGAGCGCCCTTTCGGGGGTGACACGACTGTGTGAGTTGACGCAGTTTTAAGATGTGGGCTGTTGATTACTATGATGACCTACTTGAGAATTAAGAGTGAGTCTGTTTGAAATGCTTATTATGTGTAAAACCCGTTAAAACAATTTTTGAACAACATTTTGATTATACACTTGATGTTTAGCATAGGACTTAAGACAACTATTTTACAACTTGTTTGATGTGTTTTCAATACACTAATTCAGATAAGATCATCCAAAACTCACTATCACATTGATTACTCCCATGTTACGAGATTGGAAATCCACAACATTTGTAAAGAAATATGTTTTCAAAAGGATTAAAAAGCCAAAGAAACCCCTCAACCACAAGAAACTATTGAAGAAGCAATGATTCTTGTATCAAAGCCGAAAAGTTTTACTCAAATATAGAACCTTTCTTCATAGGTATCATGATTGTGTTAGAGGTCTTTTAGATGATTATGCTATAGAACCTTTGTATTCACAAGCTTACTTTCAAATAAGAGCCCTTTCTCAAAGGGATAACCATAGTCAACGCATTCATTTCAGTTATATTCCCCAACCTGCAATTGAATATTCAACTCGTCCAAATCAAATTTTGCAATAGAGAACTTAGATTACATTAGGCATCCATCACAAAATCCATCTTTTTACAAAGCTATGATCAAAACTTCATAAAGTGAAAAATCATCCTTTTCTTGATCTTTTGCTTAAATTCCCGTCAACAAGATTTTCATCCTTTCACTTAGGGAACAACACAAGCTAAAGATTAGACATTTTATGTAAGTCATAGAATCTTCATTCTATCTTGACTTTCATATATATCATATAAATTGCACTATTTCACTCTTTTGATCAAAAGCAAGTAGAACTTGGAACAAAACCTATTCCTGTCTTCATGAGATCTCAAAAACAAATGGAAAAAGATGAGGGAGAAACCACTACAAGTAAAATGGGTGACCGTAATGAAAAAGAAGAGGAAACGTTTAATCTTGATGAATTAACAGAAGAAAAGCTTCAAGAAGCAGAACAAGATCCCCAATTCCATACTCTTATGGAAAGGATTTTAGAATGAAACAAAGAACGATACTTTCTTTCATTAGCTAATCAAGGACCTAAGTTACCTCACAATTTCGACATAGAAGGGATTAAACAGAGTCCTGAAACTCCTCCTAATGACTTTAGTGCCCTTAATCAATAGATAAAAGAATTACAAGGGCAAATAAAAGAGATGCAAGGGGGTACAACAAAGAAGTATGTTTTGGAAGACATATCTCCTTATCCATTCGATAGGAGTCTTCAAATGATCCCATTTCCAAAACATTGCGAAATTCCTAAATATGATAGGTACAATGGAAAAACTGATCCCATTGATCATGTGAGGGATTTCCGAAATATGAGTCTAGAATTCGCCTATGATGATACCTATTTAATGCGCTTATTTCCATGAAGTCTAGGTGTACAATCCATGGAGTGGCTTTCAAAAATCACTCCACCTATCAAAAATTTTGAGGAGTTAATAAATCAGTTTATATCACAATACTCCTACAACATTCAACATCCGATAACAATGCTTGATCTTTGTAAAGTGAAACAAAAAGTAGGAGAAACCTTCACTACATTCTTGCAAAGGTGGAGAAGGTTATTTGCACGATATTCCCGTCCTATTCCTGAAAAGGAAAAGATGGATATCTTCATCAATAGCCTACATCCAGAATTAAGCTATAGGCTTAATCTTCATTGTCCTCATAACTTTGAAAAATTGATTGAAAATGCAATCACAATTGAAGGGGCCTTGGTTAAACGAGGAGTGATAAAACTTGATAATCCAAGTACATCAAATCAAAACAACAATGATAAAACAAGGTTTTGGAATAGAAACAAAAATGTTGTTAATGATGGTATAGTAGATGCAAATAATCTACGAACAAGACCATCTGTTTTCAATTTATCAAGTGCTCCACGAATCAATCAACAAGGAAATACCAATCAACAGGGAAACGACAATCAACAAGGACAAACCTCCAAGAAAGAGAGCATGACCAATCAAAATACTAATCAAAATCGTGGTAATAACAATCTTGGCAATACCCAAGCATTAAATCCGTCTAGGCCTCCATTCTTTTCAAATCGGCAGAATTTTACAGCTTTGGGTCAATCTCTTGAGTCTGCTCTCAAGGAGCTTCTTGATAATAAGGTTATCACCTTACCTCCACAAAGAGATTATGATCCACGAGTCAAACCACCATCATGGAATGACTCGTATTATTGCAATTATCATCAATGTAAAGGTCATAGAACAAATAATTGTCAAGCTTTGAAAAATCTAGTACAAGATTTAATTGACAATGGTACCATTACAATTGAAGGACATCATACCAATGACGATCATCAAGTATTTAAAGACCCTTTACCAAACTATCAAAAGGGGGAAACATCGGATACAAAAGCCAAAAGCATACATAATGTTGAAGACAATATAATCCGTCACATCTACGCAGATGATCAACAAGTTAATGTTATCAAAATCAAGGGAAAACAAGAATATCAACAAGTTAATGTGACTACGAGAGGACAAGCAAAGGTTGTTCTAAAAGGAAGTTCATCTAAAACAACTATTTCCCCTCCAAGTCAGTATAATTTGGTTGATCAACTGAGAAAAATATCAGCTCAAATCTCCATCCTTGAACTTCTTAAAATATCTCCCATACATAAGAATATTTTAGAAGAAGCTCTCATAAACACAACTGTTGATACTGATCTGGATGTAAACAGATTTCAAGCAATGGTGGGACATTTGTCTACCCCCACTTGTCTTTCATTTTCTGAAAAAGATGATGCCTCTATGACACATCCACAATTCCTCGCTCTATCTTGAAGTCATGATCCATAAACATTGAATTAGATGTGTCTTAATAGATGGAGGAGCCAGTTTGAATATTTGTACTTTAAAGTTAATAAATGCCTTGGGGGAATATCAGAAAATGAAATTGATTCACGAAGGAAAATAACTATCAAGGCATATGATGATGAAGAAAGAGCTTCTAAAGGATTAATATTGCTGCCTATCAGAATGGGACCTGTTGTGAAGAACACATTTTGTCAAGTTCTAGATCGGGATCTTTCTTATAACATACTTTTGGGTCATCTGTGGATTCATGATATGCAAGCAGTACCATCAACGTATCATCAATGTATCAAGTTTCCATATGATGGACAGGAAATAACTATACAAGCTGATTACAATAGTACCCAAACTTGTTCAAATCTTCGAGTAACTCAAGATGTCTTTGTGCCACACAATAGGGAAGCTCTTGCTATTTCTTCTTCCAATTTACAAGTCCAATTGCAAGAATTGACAAAGAATCTTGATACTAAGCTGAAGTTTAAAGACAAAGGAGTAGGTGAATATTCACTATCTCTTTCTACCTTACCTCCTTCTCCGAGGTCACATGGGCAGCCTACCTTATCAAATCAAAAAATTACAACATCTTCTACATCCCAAGCTTCTGTGCCAATCACAAAGTTTGATGGAAAATTCATTAGAGCCAACACCACTGAAGAAGAAGCTGAAGATAGGGACATCCTAAATTGGCTATACAAAGATGAAGATGATTCTCTCTTGCACATTAAGTTACCTATAGAACAATATGGTAGGGGGTACGCTATCATGCAGAAGATGGGCTATGAAGGGAATGTTCCTATAGGAAAAAGAAGAGAAGGAATCGTGGAACCAATTCAACCTATTTCAAAGCATTCAAGTGATAAAACAGGACTTGGATATGGTAAAGATAAAGAAGAATCTACTTCACAGCAAGCACAATTAATTGATGAAAGAGGATCAATGTCAGATAAACTTCATGAATCAATTTTCCAATTGCAGAATAGTTCAGATACTGATTCTAATGAATATGAATGGGACACCATTTATAATGATGAATTTTGGAGAGACAAACAAGTTGATACCATACATAAATACGCACCTGTTCTCATACAAGGAGAAGGCTCAAGGCCTCCACTTGATTATGTTTTACAAAGCGATCATGACTCAAGTGAGGATGATTCAGATTCTAACGAGATTGATAATCAATAGGAGAATACCATCATAGACCTTATCTACCATGAGGATGATAACCATATCATGAATTTGACAATTCAAGACCTTATCCAACCTAATGATCCCATGCCTTTAGTTTATCCAGAACTTATTGATTGGGACATTAACACATCTATCCATATTCCTACATTCCATGATGATGAGGATATTATAAATTTCCTTTGTTCTTCAGATGAAGAAAACAATTGTTTCATCCAAGAATTTCATACTCATGATTTTGATAAGGAGGGTGTCAAGTCTCTTAGCTGCAAAATAAATGAAATAAAAGATGGATCTATTAGTGAAAACCAAAAAATGGCAGTGATAGATCAAAACAAGAGAAAAATAAAGAGCGAATCCGACAGTGAAAACCTTTCTGAGGCACTGAAGGATGAGAAACTTGACACTTTTCCCAAGTATTATCACGAAAGATCTTCTATTTTGATAGAACCAACAAAATCAATTAATATAAGTACAGCAGAGCAGCCAAAAATCTTACAACTTGCAGCATCATTAACAATTGAAGAAGTCTTGAAATTCATGGAATTCTTGAAGGAAAATCAAATCAACTTTGCTTGGTCATATGCTGATATGCCAGGGTTAGATCCTAATCTGATAATGCATCATTTATCTATCAAACCAGGGGCAAAACCTGTGAAGCAAAAGCTCAGAAAAATGCATCCACATGTTGCATTATTGGTTAAAGAAGAATTAAAGAAGCTTTTGGATGTTGGATTCATTCGTGCTATTGATTATGCCGAATGGATTTCCAATATTGTACCTGTTTCAAAGCCAGATGGAAGGATCAGAGTTTGTACAGATTTTAGAGATTTAAATAAAGCTTGTCCCAAAGATGACTTCCCTTTGCCCAACATAGATATGATTGTTGATTTAACTGCTGGCCATGCAATGTATTCATTAATGGATGGATTTTCAGGATATAACCAGATAAAAATTGCATCAGAGGATCAAGATAAAACAACGTTTACATGCCCTTGGGGTACCTATTGCTGGAATGTAATGCCATTTGGGTTAAAGAATGCCGAAGCTACTTATCAAAGAGAAATGACAACTATTTTTCATGACATGATACACACATTCATGGAAGACTATGTTGATGATTTACTTGCCAAATCTCACACACGAGAAGGACATTTAAAAATCTTATCAAAAATATTTACCAGAATGGAGCAGTTCAATGTTCGACTCAATCCAAAGAAGTGTGTCTTCGGCGTGACATCTGGAAAACTCTTAGGATATATTGTTTCAGAAAAGGGTATAGAGGTTGATCCAAAAAAAGTACAAGCTATAATGGACATGCCCCCACCATGAAATATCAGTCAACTTCGATCATTGCAAGGACGACTACAGTCCATCAGAAGGTTTATAGCTCAATTGGCAGACAAAAGTTTTCCATTTACACATTTATTGCATAAAAATGTCCTATTCAAATGGGATGACAAATGTGAAGCAGCATTCAATCAGATCAAGCAATATCTTGCGCACACACCAATTTTAATTCCACCTATTCCAGGAGAGCCACTCATACTTTATATTTCGGCAACAGAAGTATCCTTGGGAGCATTGCTAGCACAAGAAGATTCTACAGGTAAAGAAAGGGCCATATACTGTATCAGCAGAACCTTAACAAGACATGAATTAAACTACAGTTTCATTGAAAAAGCTTGCCTTGTAGTAGTGTTTGCTTCTCAAAAGTTGCGACACTATATGTTGGCTCATACAGTTAAGTTGATAACCAAGATTGATCCATTAAAATACCTATTAAGCAAAGCTACTTTAACAAGGAGACTTGCAAAATGGGTTATGATCTTAAGTGAGTTTGACATTCACTATGTAGATCGAAAAGCTATTAAAGGACAGTTCATTGCAGATCAGTTGGCTGAAGCACCTTTACAAGAAGAAAATCCAATGCACATTGAGTTTCCTGATGCAGATGTCTTCACAGCAACAATTCAGAGACCATGGGAATTGTACTTTGATGGATCTTATACACAATATGGCTCGGGGGTAGGGATCCTCTTTGTTACACCTGAAGGACATACTATTTCACGATCATATCGGTTGATGTTTCCTTGCACAAATAACATAGCTGAATATGAGGCATTGCTCATAGGATTGAAAATAGCCTTGGAATGGCAGATTACAGAGCTACAAGTCTACGGTGATTCACAACTTGTCATTAATCAAATTAATGATGATTATCAAACTAAAGATGATAAGTTGATACCTTACAAAAACATGGTGGATGATTATAAAAAGTATTTTGTGTCAATTAAGTTTTCACAAATATCAAGGATTGATAATAAAGCTGCAGATGCAATGGCTACCATTGCTTCCTTATTACAACTATCAGAAGATCAAATCAAGCATGAATTCTTAGTGGAACAATTGTTTTCTCCTGCCTATGATAATCTTGAGACCCAAGTCATATGCCATTTAACCGGTTCTGACTCACCTTTATATGGCAAGACTTATACCTACCTCAAAGATAACATTTTACCTTCGGATTTATCTCAAAACCAAAAAAGGAACTTCATACGCCAATCATCTCGTTATATTTTAATTGCCGATATCCTTTACAGATGTGGTCTTGATGGTACACTTCTTAGATGTCTTGAACCTGACGAATCTGAAAAAGCCTTACAAGAGGTTCACGGTGGTATTTGTGGAACTCATTCAAGTGGTTTGACCTTAGCCAAGAAACTTGTCAGAATGGGATACTATTGGCCTACCATGGAGAAAGATTCTTTTACTTTTGTCAAGAAGTGTTCTAAATGCCAGATTCACGGGAATCTTATTCATGCACCTGCACAGGAACTGCAACCTTTCACTCCAACATGGCCTTTTTCTTAGTGGGGACTAGATCTTTTTGGAAAAATTCATCCTTCATCATCAAATGGTCATAAATTCATCATCACAGCTACGAAGTATTTTACAAAATGGATTGAAGCTGTTCCTTTGACAACAGTGACTGGTAAACAAATATCTTCATTTATTCTGAATTATATTATCTGTAGATATGGAATTCCTAATTCTATTATCACTGATAATGGAAGGCATTTTAAGAATCAAGATGTGGATGAACTTTGTGAAAGATTTCACATCCAACACAGGTTTTCTACACCTTACTATCCACAGGGTAATGGTCAAGCAGAAGTTTCCAACAAAACCATCTTGAAGATCTTGAAGAAGACAATAAATGATGTTGGTCGTGATTGGCATATCCAATTAAATCCAGCTTTGTGGGCATACAGAACCAACATTCGCACACCAACAGGAGCTACCCCATATGCCTTGGTCTATGGAGCGGAAGCAATCTTACCACTAGAGGTTGAAATACCTTCACTTAGGGTCTCACTCAAGGGATTGATAAGTGATGAAGACTACAGAGTTTCTCGCCTCCAAGAGCTAGAACTGTTAGATGAAAGACGTCAACATGCAGCTGATCATTTGAAGGGTTATCAACAGGTTATGTCTCGTAGTTACAATCACAGAGTTAAACCACAGACATTTCAAGTGGGTGACTTAGTCTTGAGAGAAAATCCACGTAATCAGCAGGATAGAGAAAAGAAAGGGAAATTTGAACCTAACTGGCTTGGTCCATTTGTCATCATTGTAGCATACGGTTCTGGTGCATATCAGTTATCTACGTCAGAAGGGGACCTGTTTGAAGAGCCGATCAATAGCATTCATTTGAAGAAATTCTATGTCCAATCACAAAGCCCCTAAAAATAAAAAATCATAAAAAGTCTAAAAAATAAAAATAAAAAAAAATAAAAAAAATCATAAAAAGTCCTGAAAAAAATCCAAAGAAATCAGAAAAATCATGAAAAAGTGCAATAAAAACAAATGGTGAAAACCTGGAAAACAGGCGCTATTTGTGATCAAAATAGGCTTTTCCATCTATTATCTTATGTCTTGCACTCACTTTAGGTATCATTTATTCATATCTATCATCTGTATATATCCATATCATATGACAGGGATCCTTATGTTTCATCATGGCTTGATGAAATTTGTACATATCCATACTCTTTAGGTTATGTTTACACTGGGGGCAAAACACAGAAACATAGACTAAACAAGAGAAGAGACAACAAGCTTTTAGAACATCGCAAACAGACACAAAACAATTTGTCAAAATACAACAAACATTGTTATATCAAATCAACCACAACATGCTTATTCAATGCCAATGGACATCAAAACAACATATTCCACACAAATGTCAAAGCAGAACATCAATGATGATAACCAAATTGGATGATCTTAATCTGAATAAATGTTTGAAATACTTTAAGCAAAATTTGAATGGTTGTTTGATTTTTCTATCATATCTTTGGAGCAATTCAATGATGTACTGAACTAGAAAAGCAAGGAAGGAGTATGATTTTTATTTGTTTGTTGTTTGCGAGGAAATCATTAGTACTATGCAAATTGGTCGCGAGACATGCTCTATCACGGATCATTGATGACATTTCGGAATTTGCATGGGAAACGGGTTAACTCTTGTCTGTTTATGCAAGCAATACTCAGGTCATCTCGGTTCAATTATACCTAGATGCTTGTATTAACTTGCTATATTAAAAATCATGAAAGTAATACTCAGGTCATCATTGGTGCTAACATACCCTTTGATGCTTGTATTAACTTTCAACATTTCAAAGCTCTATGATGATACAAAAAGCATGAATAAGCTCTCCAAATGGCAATATTGTATGAATGTTTTGCATGGTTAATATAGATTGCATTCATGTTAGAATCTGCATTTTGCATTCATAAATTTCCCAAAAAGCTGGCAAAGAATCAAATGGTTTATATCTTTTCGAATACATGACTGGGTATATTTTGACATTCACAAAAACATCATTTCATACATTTTTCATATATATTTGCATTAGAAAATCATAAAATCAAAGCATACATCATATACATCATAAACATATACATTCATTCATCAAATAGATTTCATCTCATAAATCATGTATACATATATATCCTAACCATGAAACCATCATATCATATACATCATGTATATAGTAAATAGACACATTTATATCATCATAAATCATCGCTGCATTTCATATATCTCAAAAATGAATGTCAAAATGTACAAGGATGTCAACTACAAATGATATAATATCATCAAAAATGAGATCATCTCAAGGTGTATACAAAATATCTCAATAGAATATATCATGAAAATATCATCTATAATACACTAGGTAGTGCTATCCTCTGATGGAGCTAGTCTGGGACCTGTACCACCTGCCCCTGATGGACCTGCTCCGCCTGTCCCTGATGGCCCTCTTGGAGGTAATGGTTGTGTCACACCTCTACTGGTAGTACGAGAGCGACCATGAGTAGACCGTGACTGAGCATAACTCTCCCTCCGCTCAGGTGGAACCGCATCATGATATCTGGTCCTGTAAAACTCAGCCTCTCGGGTGGCTCTAGTCACCTCTCTCATCATATCACCAGTCAAGGTACTACCTACTACTCTCTGTAGGCTATCTGCCAAAGCAATGGCCTACTCACCTCGCTGTCTCGCTGCATCTCTCTCAGCAATAACTGAAGTCAACTATCCCTGCAACTGTGTAATCAAGGCCTATGCCTATGCTAGCTGAGTCTACAAACTCTGTACTGTACTCTGTAGAGATGACATCTGACCTGATACTGCTGGATCTACTGAAGGAGATGGGTCTGTGTGTCTCATCCGTGGTCCACCTCTGCCACCTCTACTACCTCTGCCACCTCTCCTACCACCTCTCCTACCACCTCTATCATCACCCCTACCACCATCACCTCTACCTCCACCCTCCTCATCATCTCCTCCACTCTCATCATCATCACTGTCCTCTGAATCGTCATCTCTGTGCAGCAATAGGAGCAATAGCCTCATCAGGATCAAACATACGTGGTGCCAGATGCTCTAGGACATACTAAAAATACTCTGGTGTTGTCCCTGCGTCAAGGACATCCACTCAGTAATCCCACATCACCGCTCCTAAACTAGTGAACTCTGCCACTGCTGTCTCATATGAAATCCGTGGACCCCATACAACAAGCTCTGGCTGTCACCGTGCATAAATGGCCGAACCCACAGGCATACCCTGAATTCGTCCAAACTGCCGACATACTCGTCCAGCAAGAAATCTCTCAATAATCCATGGAGTCCGCCCAATCAAAAATTTGGAAGTACATACATACGACATCTCCCTCGCATCCTCTGGCCATGGCTCACAATCTAAATATGGTCTCCAGCATACTGTATCCAGACTATCCAATAGCCGCTGCCAATGCACTAGTTTGCCCAGTCTTGGCTGAGTAATAATATGAGCATATCTCCATCTGTACGATCGACCAGCTGGTCGCTGTCCTCGAGTCAATGGACGTAAAACAACAAAGTGCTCCCATGCCCATATCTGTAGTAATGAGCACCCAACAGCAAAACTCCGGCCTCTACCATAAACAATATGATGTAACTCATCATATAAGTGGGCTAGCATGCATGTACCCCACGCATAACGTGTCCCCTGCATCACCATACTCTCCAAAACACGACCCCACCCGATCGTGAACCCCTTCGACCTATGGTCGGGGCATAACACACCTCCAATAAAGCCTGCAAGTACAGCTGGTAAAGGCGGATATGTATCTATCATCTCGGCCCATGGGATGAAATATCCGGCGATATGATCATCTCTGAATATCCGTCTCAAAGAATCAGTGCCTCCAACCTCTCGGCTATCAAATACAACTATCTCTCCCATCACTGGGATCCGAAAGATGCGATATACATCCTCAGGGGTCACTATAATCTCTCCGGTCGGTAAATGAAATGTGTTGGTGTCACTATGCCACCGCTCTGCAAGTGCTGTCAATAAAGCCCTGTTGAGGCGAACCTCAGGCATATCAAGCAATGAACTCAATCCACATGCATCAATAACATCTCGATCTGACTGTAATAGCTGTGGTATCAAACTCCATGTACTAGGGAATGCCTCCCGTGACTGCAAAACACCTAATCTCTCCTGTTGACACATCATCAAAGCAAAATCAGTATCAAATCATCATGACGTATCAATCAAAACTAAACATCAAACTGTTTATTTTTCATTTTCATAAAAGCAAATAATCAAAATTATGTTTGTTTTTAACAACCTTAGATGCAAACAAATCAATCAAACTATTTGTTTTTCATCATCATGGAAAGCAGATAATCAAAATCATATTTGTTTTTAACAACTTTAAAAGCAAATCTATCAGTTTTTACTTGTTTTCCAACAACTTTGGGAACAAATTTATCGTTCACAACAACATATAATCAAAGGCGCTACAAAACATATCATTAGCGCTACACTTTTCATCAAGAGCGCTACAAAAACAAATGCGCTACAAAACATATCATTAGCGCTACACTTTTCATCAAGAGTGCTACGAAAACAAATGCGCTACAAAACATATCATTAGCGCTACATTTTTCATCAAGAGCGCTACGAAATCAAATGCGCTACAAAAATGATCACGAACGCTGCAAAATTTATCATATGCGCTACGAAATTAAATGCGCTACGAAAATTATCAAATGCGCTATGAAAAGCCTTAAGGGCGCTAAAACACCAAATTTTTCACATAAAACATTGAAAAACGTGCCACGAACGGAAAATTTTCAAAAAGCAGGAGTTTCACGAGATACATACCGGAGGTCCATAGTGTGCTGGCCGCTGATGTCGTCGGATACGCTCGAAACGGTGCTGGTGAATAGGAAGTGCCATTTTTTCTCACTTGAGAGCTCAAAATTTGCAAATTTTACTAGGTTAAAATTGAAAATGACATTTTTAACCTATATAAGGGTAAAATTGGTGGGTTTTATCACATTTTAACATAGTAGGGGCAATTTTTGACATTAATTTTCATTTCATATCTCTTCGGGGCAGTTTCTTCACATTATTATTTTCAAACGATGAATCGACCACTTCAAAATCATAAAAATCGAAAAATTTTCAAAAATTTTCAAAAATTCAAAATATTATCGATTCATCGTTCGCGGGGGCATATACCTATCGACATTCTGATAGTCAATATCTGGGGCAAATTTCAAAATTCTTTGAAGCAATGTGTAAAACACATTACTTCAAAGAGGGGCAAAATGTATACACCTAAAAATGGTCACATCACATTGTCTGGTAATTAATTAAATATTTTTAATATTTAATTAAAATCTTCGAATTCCATCTGCGTATAAATAAATTTAAATAATTTATTTATATTTGTTCATTCTTTCATTTCGATTAAATAAATAAGTTTATTTAATCATTTTTTTTCGTATCCGTTTCTTAATTAATTAAATAAACATTATGATTTATTTATATTAATTATCAATAATCTTGACTTGGATATTTTATTCAAATAAAGATTAAATATTCCTCTTAATATTTAATTAATTCTTCTAAATATCCATTTGCAATTAAATATTTCTAAAATATTTAATTAATTCTTCTAAAGTCACATTACAATTAAATATTACAAAATATTTAATTAAATCTTCCATAGTGCAAAAATTAAAAATCAAACCCAATAAATGAAATTAAATAAATTTATTTATTTATTTAATTTTAGGATTATCTTCAACAGCCGTGGAAGCAAACAGCCAAAACAGAAAAATTAATTTTCTCTGTTTCTGTGCAGGCTTGTTCCCTTGGGTTGAAGACAGGAATCCATTCTTCTCTCTAACCTCCCAACCTCTTCCATCTTCTTCTCAACCTCTCCATCTCTCACCTTTCAATTCTACCAGACAATCTCACAACCGTTGATCCTTGCCAGCCAGGATTGTGCTTGCAAAAATCTATAAATAAGACTACCGGGTACTTCAAATCATATAGAAGCTTTCAGTAGAATAACTATAGCCAAATTGCAAGTAGTATAAACCTTTTTAGCATCATAGCATTAGCATAGCATAGAATTATGTCATATCTATTCCATATCATAGTATTTTCCGTTTACAGCCCCTGTGCATAATCCACAGCCCTTGTCCATATCCGTCAGCATTTTCACATTCACTAAGCATATAGGATAGAATTTCCTTTGCATACTCATTCTGCAGACAGCCATTTGGAGAAGCTGAGCTTACACAAATCTGAGAGCAGCAGCTTCGAACGAATCTCTGGAGATAGAGGAAGATGGAATGCTTCTGAGGAAGTTTTATTTCTTTGTTTGAAATTAAATCAATTAGCAATTTCTTCAGTCTAAAGTTCCATTATTTGTGTTGTTTATTTCAATTTGATTAACAAATATTGACATACACACTATGTACTTATGAACTCAAGATCATTTTAATTGTCAAACTAATCAACATGACTACCTAATTTCTTTCTATCACATACACTTTGGGTATACAAGATCATTGAGAATCCCAATTATTGAACTAAGAAATTTAGCAACGCAATGCAATTATATCTTAAGTAAAATGTAAATCAAGTCAACATTACATGTCTCAGCTTATCAATTGATCTCAAATTGTATATACACCTTTTTCATATAGCTTAAGGACATCTACAATAGATATGCACAAAATGAATTTGGTGGAAAGACTTTAAAAACTTTCAAGCAAATACAATTTTCCATCAATGCATAGACAATACATCCCTATAAGAAATATTATACTCCCTCAATTAAATGTTATTACATATTATTTTATTGAGGGCAATTTACTTTATCGGGGAGACTTTTGTTTAGAAAACCTAGATCACCAACATATCAGCTCATGTGAGAGGTCAATAACCAACTATTAAGCCTACACGTGGTACATGCATGCACAAAATAACAAAGAAAAATAAAGATCATGCATCACACAATAAGTATAAGACAAAAAGTTGTCAAAAGAGCTGTGTTAGGACTAAAAAAAACAATCCCACATATTTGCATTAACATCTATTCATTTATCTCCTAGTCCTTACAAAATCTCACCAAACTCAATTTCATGATCTAGACAAATTACTGAGGTTCGTGTAAAAAATCCATTTTTGTAACCAACATACTCAAATAATCACATTCATGAAATCCATTGAAGTCCTTTGATACCATCGGGCTAACAATACTCTGTCGGTGGAACTCCCATCACCACCCCACTGATAGCCCGATAGGGGAAATTCATATCCTTACATCAGTGTAATATCCTTCCATCCCCACAGATCTTGTGCATCGACGGAATGAATGATGAAGCTCCCCTGATAGCCCGATATTATCACAAGGTATCAAAGTCTAACACTTATTGGTGAAGTTGTGATGCATCGGGATAACATTGTTTGAAGTCTTACTGATAGACCAAAAGAAAAACACTTATCAATGGAGAAGGTGACCATCGGTGGAAAATGAACCAAGGTCCCAATGATATAGTGATGAATGATTACTACTAGCTGATGTGGCGTCAAAAGCATTGTCAAGATATTTAACATAAATGCTCTCCCCGATGAAAAGACTGAAGCAGGTGGTATATTAATGAGCCAACACAGAGGTGAATTGCACCATGAATTAATCATAAAATTTGCAGAAACCAGAAAGGCTACGCTAAGGGCAAAAGTAGAAAGGACAAAACTTAGAGCTCTCACGCAGTGAAGCTAGGAGAAGAAAAAATTCACGTAAGTACTCCACTATTAGCTAGAAAGTTGCATTTTTTCAGAGTTTGCAATAGAAGAAAATGTGGAAAAACCTAAGGAAAAGAAACAAAAAATTGAAAAGAGGAATTTAAACCAAGACTTGATAGATCAGTGTCTGGGGTCAGGGCCAAGACCTAGAAGAAGTGTTCAAGCAAGTAAATTGTTAGATAAACATAGGGGTCTTGGGGATGTTTGGATGCCACACCGGGGCTATGAAATTTTTATTTATCACTACAAAAAATAATTCAGATTTCAACCAGTCTGTAACCCATGGAGACTGAACTTAGGAAGACTTGTGGTGCCAAACGTGTTCATCAACATAGAATTGGTGAAAGCTCTGGCCAGTCAGTATAATGCCAAGAAAAGAACTATCCAATCACCAAATGGGGTCGATATGCTTGTTATCTCCCAAGACTTGATCTCAATGTATTTCAGTTAGAAGGGCCCATAAACTTGCCATTCACCATTAGAGACTTTTTGATAGAATACCGTTGCATGGATACTAGTTACAAGAGATGGAAGATAGCTTTGCACAAACCTAAGAATGAGCAAGGTCAACTCAAAAAAAATTTGAGCAATGAAAACCCTCCATTTCATATAGATTTGTTTGAAGAATACTTCCAATATTCCTACTACTCAACTGGTCAAGTCTTGGGAATTGAGGTTCCACCACTTATGTCTATTGCACCAATGGTTCTAGCAACTAATATACAAAGCGAAGATGCTAGGTCATTCAACTATGCAAACTATTTGGCGAATGCCCTAAATCAAGGGCTTGAAAGAATAAAAAACAACAATGATTGCATAGATTTCAAACACTATTCCTTGTTAATCCATTTACTTTTATATGAGGGACATGCTAGAAATGCGTGGGGTAAAGAATTAAGAATCAAAGACACAGATAAAGATGAAAAATTTAAACCTGTACAAATGTGGACTGCACTATGGGATAGTTAATGTGAGAGGTCTCACTATTTATATTTTGAAGAATATTTTGTTAAACCACTAATGAAGTTGCTAGGCTATTCATATGATCACAATTTATCCCCTGAGGTGCAAATATTTTTGAGACCAAAGGAAAACAACCCAAGAGGCAAGGTGAACCATAATTGGGGAGATTGGTATGCCTTCTACGATTGCACAGTAATAAGGGTTTATGGATTTGAAGGGGTTCCACATTTTCTACCCCGAGTGGTTCCTAACAAAGTTGCTTATTTGGAAATAGTACGAAAATTAGCAAGGTCTAATACTAAACATCTCAAGAGTCATAATAAACAATCACTCTTTCCCAACACTCTTTGTTTTGGAGATTTCACAGTATGTGACATTGAAGGATATGAAGAAATTGATGCTAAATTAGCTCATTACAACCTTCCTCTTGGGTATGAAAGAAAGAAATTTGATGCAGAGGGATTTATTCATCAAGCAAGATTAACTCAGAATTTGTCAGGGTATGAGCATTGGTTTGCACTTGATGATGTGATCAGGAACCGAGATGAAGCTTCCACTAGTGAGAGAATGACTTCATATAATAAAGTTTTGCTTGTAGAGGAATGGAAGAGAAAGAATGTCCCATCATATAGAGAAGCATTTGCTGATATACAAGATCCCTTGGCTAGGATTGAGCAACTTATTGCTCATATGAATGAAATAGTAAAAAATGTGCCCTCATACATTTTTGATACATCTTATACGAGTAAAGGATTGACGATGTGGAGCCTTTGGATCACATACCCCCACAACCCACCCCTGATGTATGTTTCTCCACTAACAATAGTGAAGAGGAAGGAAGTGATGAGAGTGATGGAGAGGAGCAACTAGTGGAACAAATAAAGGCCCCTGTGATTACACAATATGAGCCCCCTCGGGGACAAATAAAGGCCCCTATGATTACACAATATGAGCCCCCTCAGGAACTTGTAAAATTTGAAACATTAGATGAGTTATCTGATGACATTAGGATCAACGCTGGTCATGAATTCATTTCTGATAAAGATTTTGTTAAAACTCCCGAGTTCAAATCATTTGTCTATGAGTATAAGGGGAAGAAAATAAGACAAAAGGAGCAAGACATTACTCTTGAAAAGGAAGCTGATGCCTTAGAAGAATTGAAAAAGGAAGTTGACAGGGAAATGCAATCCATCACTCCTAAAAGAGGTAGAGAATTACTTCAAGAGGCTTGGGTACTACTTCTACCAGGAGGGGACATGAACTCAACAATTGTGTTCAACAGTTTCAGAAAAAGAGGGGATACAATAATGAACTTATCAGAGGAAGCTAGTGATAAGATATATTCAAGGTCTGGATACAATCCAGATGAGGATGCCTTGCTTATTTGGTCACTATACCCTCATGAGAAGAGGCCGACAGTGATTGATAATCCTAATCAAGTATTTGGAAACCTTTTGGTCAAAAGAGTTGTGGACACTAATCCCTTAGAAACTACAGAGCTGAATGTCAATGTGGCAAAATTCACTAGAGCACAAATTGAAAAATTGGTCAAAGAGAATGACAAATTGAAAATCAGTTATCACATAAAATGGAGAAGTCATCTTCCTCTTTTGCTCTAGAATTGTATGCTCCATGGATCGAAAAGGATAAGAGAGTGTTAGATGCATTAGCTGATGCAGCCTATTGGAAAAAATCCCATTTGAAAGCCCAAGAAAAGTGTAAAACATTGGAAAAGGAGGTGAAAATCATTAACTACAATGCTGTGTCCAAGATAATCAAAGAGAGGTTCAATAAGTTGATAAAGCAAGTTGACGATTATTGGGGTGTATTTAAGAAAATACAATCAACACTAGAGGAGAATTTCCAGTTACAAGGAAGAATGATTCATAAAAAGAAGGAACTTCTGGGTAAACAAATCCTAAAAGACCAAACACTGCAAAGATATAATGACTTGGTGAGATCCCACAACCAATATCAAGAAAGAATCAAAGAAGATTTTAGTTGTTTTAATTTGGTTCCTCCACTCCATGATGATACAGAGAATCTTCAAGAAAGGGATGAATGGAAAGCAAAATTTACAGAGTTTCTAACAATTGAATTGCAGGAGATCAATGATGAGGATATGGTATTGTAGAATACTCATAAACAAATTAAGAAATTCATGTACATAGAGTATGATATGAAGGTGGTCATATCCAATTCTGACACTCATGCAAAACAAGGGTACATTGATTACCTCTCAGTTTTCAATCTGTTTATAAATCGGGTAGTGGATAATTCGGGCACAACTGAGCAATAGTCAGAATCAGTTGGTGGTAATGATGTGGACCCTATCATATAGTAAAAGCTTTGAATAGGTCTTAGATGACCACGGGCTTTTACTCAGAGATTAAAAGATTGGTACACATTTTTATGATTGTGTTAGTTTCTTAAATTAAGTTCAAAATCATGTTTTGTTATCAAGAGTCGTGTCTTTTGGTTTGAAGCTTGTTGCCTCTCGTGTATATTAGAGAGACCAGGACCAAAAGAAGGATATAGGAGAAGATAGTAGGTGAATAGGGATAGATAGATAGTAGAAAGCTTTTATAATGTTTCCATTTCAAAAGACTATGTTGCAGATATAATTTTGAGGAAATCAATGAAAGATCTTTGATTCTGTGGCTTTATATTGGTATCAATTGTTTGTTGAAAATATTCAATTATCTGGTTGTCTCTAGTTTAATATTTCCTTATTATTTAAATTGGTATATCAAGTATATATTCAATTTATCAATGCACATTTGTTGTTCGATGGAGGAGCATCTATTTTCCTCAGACATGCAAAATTTGTCATGTTGCACTATATTTAGCAATTCTGCAAAACTTGACAAAAATGACCTACAACAACCTTTGATAGTTTGCAATTTTACAACTTTTTTGCAACTTTGTCTCTTTTACCCAATTGACTCTTAAATCATCCTAATTCATAGTGAATGGTCTCACAAGACCTAATTAACATAAAATGACCTCCTCAAATGCTAAAATGACCTACTAAGATGCAATGGCCTTCAAATTTGAAAATGGAAGCTTAGGTGCTCCTGCACCAACATGCATGCTATATGTGGGATCATAGACAAGGCACTTGAAGTGTTCAACAAAATGCCTCAAAGAAATGTGGTCTCATGGACTACAATAATTGTAGGATATACAAAAATTAGATTTGTTGAAAAGGCTTTAGAAACTTTAAAGCAAATGCAATTTGCAGGTTGTTCCAAAACAACCTATGGTGAATTTGGGATATGTTTTAGAAGTCATTAAAGGGTATCTGAAAATGGTTTTATATCTTGTCTACAGTGCTTTAGGATTGAAGGAATTGAGAGATTGAAGCCTATTTTTTGTGAAATTTGTCTAAGTGAGGTTGAATGGTGCTCTTGATTGCTATCAGGTTCCATGTTGGAGATGCCCATGCTAACAATAGAGAACTTTTTGGCAGATCAATATATAGATATTGAACCCACCATGCCGGTCTACCAAGATTATGGGACCATTATCCAATCATCAAAAAAACAAGATCAATTCACTTAAATGAAATATAACCTCGACCTATAACAAGTCAATGAAATAATATAATAGAAAGGTGAAGGCATAGGCAAAGTTCTTGACCTTCACATAAATTTGATGAACCAATTTGCCATTAACGCAACTCAAGAACTCAACCAGGGTAGCAAAGAATTAAAAATCCAATGGGGGTAAGGAACCAATGCTTTGGAAAAGGATTTAGCCAACCACATAACAGGTGGGAGCACATTGTACTAGATAAAGCTTATGCAAAATAAGGTGGGGGTAGTCAGTTCCATTTTCTGTAATGTGGTAAGAGTCATATAGGTAACGCTATGTCAGGCTGGGGAACTCTTCTTGGAGGTTCTAAATGATTTGCCTCTTTTTTATAAGACTGTGTTGGCAGTGCCACCTAGATCATAGTTGTTTGGTGGGATTCCAAACCCAGAAAATGAAGTGCACTTGTGGAAATCTCATAGAGAGAAGCTACAAGCTACCATGATGATTTTGTTGAGTGAATTTAAATCAAATTCTTGATTAGCGTGGCTTGAGACATGTGCAGATGATATTATCTCCACATATAGGCTTGGGGGAAAGTATTTGCTTGATCTTGTGAAAGGTGGCAAGGAACTTGTAGAGAATGAGACATTGATAAGAGAAACATTGGATAGTCTGGATGCATTTAAAGGGAGCTTGGAGTGGCTAAAAATGGTTTTTCGTTCAATTGTTGAGTTTCCATGCCAATGCATGTGTGAGATTGTTTTGAAGCACTCAAAGAGTTTGTGGGATGAAATTTTTGAAAGCCTGTTTGTTAGTAGGATGAAATAAATAATAACTGATCGATTTGCAGATCTGTGTGAGAGAGTTAAGGTAGGTAAATGCCTTGAAGTTACATCTTTGGAAAGTTATAAAGATGTTGAAACCCATTTGCACAAATTAATTACTAGTGAGGGCTGGCTTGTCAGGAGACCGGACCTAAAAAGTGTCAATTTACCTGGGTTGGTTTTAGATTTATGATGACAAATGATGAAGACTGGTTTGGTTGCCTTAACGATTATTTTGGAACTGAGGTTAGTCAAATAAAAGATACCATAGATGAGGGGTCCAAGAGTATTCTGGAAGACCTCCTAATTTTTCTTCATGCACATAAATCTCCTTCAAGGATAAATGATTTAACACCTTATTTGCAAGAGCAATGCTTCCATTTTATCTCAAAATTGATTTTTGAGATTGAAGAACATCTTGCACATCTTTCAAAAACTCTCTATTAAGAAATGAAAAATGAGGAGATGCCAGAAAAAATGAACAAGGAGACACTAGAACCGACAGTTATAGTGGAAAGGGCACTTTTCTTAGGAAGGCTTTTATTTGTTCTTCATTTTCATTCAACTTCCCTTCCACTAGTTCTTGGCTCATCTCAACTCTAGTTTGTCGAGAAAAAAACTTTAGTTTGAGGGAAAGGATCTTCGACTCTCAGATATTCCAGTACTAATTTTGATTACCCTCTTCTAGAAAGTTCTGGAAGACAAATACTAATGAGAGGGGTTGGTTTGAAGCCTGAATCATAGGATAAAAATAATAACACCAAATTGAATAAACTAAGAAGAACTATGCACAATCTTTGTATCAGAGCTCATAACATGTGGATATTGTGGATAACTAAAGAGCTTTCAAGCATTCTCACAAGAGATCTAAGGGAGGATGATTCTTTATCCATGACAACTCCTTTGAAGGCCTATATTCTCATTTGCATTGCATATTTTGTTTGTTGTGGCTTATGGAGTTGGTTTCATTTCCATGATTCATCTAATCACTGATCTCTTCTTGCATTTTTCATGAGATTTCTTCTAGTTCTGATTTAAGTCACCATGGTTTATATCTAGATATATTAATAGCTGAATGAGAATAAAGCATCTAGAGTAAAGAGCTACATTTGATTCTTTCAGTCACTTCAAACTCTTTATTGCCCAATAAATGGAAAAGACTAACATGTGCCCTTTCAACCCTTCCAGTCCATATTAATCATGGAGATGTAATCTGTAAGTATGCATAAAAGTATCAAAGGGGAGCCAAAAATTTAGAGATTTCATAGGGCCTATGAATCAACTCTTGTTGTTTTTATATGAAAATATTGCTGTTTGTTTTCTATTTATAATATCTATTGGCATCATTTGGGAACTCCTATTTTTGGGAATTCAGTAAGAGTTCTTAAACAAAGTAGGATGACATCTACTGTACAAATGAACATTTAAATGGAATTTGAAGCATGATTTTATTTAATTTTTAATTTGATTCCTTAAGGCAGCCTCATAAAATGCCCTTTTCTGATGGTATATCAAATTGCCCACTGCTTTTCTTTTACTGCTGCAAGTCACAATTTTAATGTTGTATGCTTGCTCCGTCTCTTGTAGTTTTTTGTTCCATGATTTCAAGGCTTACCATTTATTAGTCTATGATTTGTAGGGTTGGGAAGAAACTGAATTGAAACAAGAACATGAGGGTGGAGGTCAACTATAGTTAAGGTTCGTAAATGCCTTGAAGACATAGTTACATCTCTGGCAAGTTATAAAGATGTTGAAAACCAAATCACGATGATCAAAAAAGCAATCCCAATCTTCTAAGTACACTTTTCTTCATGTTGGGCTATTTTAAACAAGATTTGATTGAGTTTGAAACACCCATTCAACTCTATTTGGTTCCAAACAAAATTTTCCATATCATTTGAAACAAAATTCTTGAACTCCATCTGCTCCATTCTAATAGAAATGGCTAGAAGACTTCACACACCAAGGGTTCTATCGGCCGAACGTGTCTCCTAGTTCCAGCGATGCATCGACGGTTCTATTTTTTCATCGGCGCGAGGATCTTCTATCGGCGGGATGAGGTCTCCTGTTCCCGTGATGGTCCAATGGGGATGTTCACGTCGATGCATCACTAGAACTAGGAGACACGTCTGACTGATAAACTGATAAGGTGGGGGCAGTTAGTTCCATTTTCTGTAATGTGGTAAGAGTCATACAGGTAATGCTATGTTAGGCTGGGGAACTCTTCTTGGAGGTTCTAAATGATTTTCCTCTTTTTTATAATATTGTGTTGGTAGTGCCACCTGAATCACAATTGTTTGGTGGGATTCCAAACCTAGACAATGAGGTGCACTTGTGGAAATCTCATAGAGCGAAGCTACAAGCTACCATGAGGATTTTTCCAAGGGAATTTATATCAGAGTCTTGCTTAGCATGGCTTAAGACACATGCATATGATATTCTCTCTGCAAATAGGCTTGGGGGAAAGTATTTGCTTGATCTTGTGAAAAGTGGCAAGGAACTTGCAGAGAATGAGACATTGATTAGAGAAACATTGGATAGTTTGGATGCATTTGAAGGGAGCTTGGAGTGGCTAAAAATGGTTTTTGGTTCAGATATTGAGTTTCCATGCCAATGCGTGTGTGAGATTGTTTTGAAGCACTCAAAGAGTCTGTGGGATGAACTTTTTGAAAGCCTGTTTGTTAGTAGGATGAAACAAATAATAGTTGATGGATTTGCAGATCTGCATGAGAGAGTTAAGGTTGGTAAATTCCTTGAAGCCATAGTTACATCTCTGGAAAGTTACAAAGACGTGTTTGCACAAATTAACTACTAGTGAGGGCTGGCTTGTCAAGAGAGGGGACCTAAAAAGTGTCAATTTACTTGGGTTGAGTTTTAGATTTATGATGAAAAATGATGAAGATTGGTTTGGTTGCCTTAACAGTTATTTTGGAACTGAGGTTAGTCAAATAAAAGATACCATAGATGAGGGGTCCAAGAATATTCTGGAAGACCTCCTAAGTTCTCTTCATGCACATAAATTTCCTTCAAGGATAAATGATTTAGCACCTTATCTGCAAGAGCAATGCTTCCATTTTATCTCAACATTGATTGTTGAGATTGAAGAAAATCTTGCACATCTTTCAGAAGCTCTCTATCAAGAAATGAAAAATGAGGAGATGCCATAAAAAATGAATACAAAGACACTAGAACCGACAGTTATAATGGAAAGGGCACTTTTCTTAGGAAGGATTTTAGTTGCTCTTAGTTTTCATTCAACTTCCCTTCCACTAGTTCTTGGCTTGTCTCAGCTCTAGTTTGTCGAGAACAAAGCTTCAGTTTGAGGGAAAGGATCTTCAACTTTTAGATATTCCAGTATTGATTTTGATTACCCTCTTCTAGACAGTTCTGGAAGACAAATACTATTGAGAGGGGTTGGTTTGAAGCCTGAATCACAGGATAAAAATAATAACACCAAATTGAATAAACTGAGAAGAACTATGCATAATATTTGTATCAAATCTCATAGCATGTGGATATTGTGGATAAGTGAAGAGCTTTCAGGCATTCTCACAAGATATTTAAGGGAGGATGATTCTTTATCCATGACAACTCCTTTGAAGGCTTGTATTTTCATTTGCATTGCATATTTAGTTTGTTGTGGCTTATGGAGTTAGTTTCATTTCCATGACTCATCTAATCACTGATCTCTTCTTGTAGTTTTCATGAGATTTCTTCTAGTTCTGATTTAAGTCATCATGGTTTATATCTGGATATATTAATAACCGAATGAGAATAAAGCATCTAGAGTAAAGAGCTACATTTGATTCTTTCAGTCACTTCAAACTCTTTATTTCCCAATAAATGGAAAAGATTAGCATGTGCCCTTTCAACCCTTCCAGTCCATATTAATCATGGAGATGTAATCTGTAAGTATGCAAAAAAGTATCAAAGGGGAGCCAAAAAGTTAGAGATTTTCATAGGGCCGATGAATCAACTCTTGTTGTTGGCGTCATTTGGGAACTCCTATTTTTGGGAATTTAGTAAGAGTTCTCAAACAAAGTAGGATGGCATCTATTGTACAACTGAACTACTGTTCCACTGCACTGTAAACATTAAATCCCTACCATCCCTGCACTCTTTTCATTGTACTCTACATGGTTGATATAAGAAGAGCCACTTTTCACTTTATTATTGTTCATCCTTTTTCTTTACGTGCTACTCTATTTTTTACACTCAACTTCAAAAGTGATTTGCATGCCCCCTCAAAAAGTGGAGGCTAATTTTAAGAGTTCAAATTCTGAAATTTGTATAGACAACTCAATCCACATGTCCCTTAATATCATTTTTATAGTTAAAAGTAAGTTCTCCTGTGAACTATGCAATTTGATAGTGGAAAATTTGAAAAGAAAAGATCACTTTTAACATCTCATAACAGAAAATAAAAGAATAAACATACCTCGATTCCAAGTTCTCTATATAAATCCTTAACTTCTGCAACACAAGATGCATCTTCTTTTCCATAATTAGCCTAAAAAAGAAGATAATCACTGTTAGTCAACAAGCAACTAGTAAAATGGATCATATGGATCATATGGCCTGACCGCGTACAAATTTGAAAAGTAAAATTAATTGAAACCATGAAAAGTGACTTACCACAAGATTCTGCACAAATCATGTCCGATGCAGAAAAATTAACCTTGATGTGCGAAGCACTCCTCTCTAAAATTATATTATAAATTGATACAATCAGTGGTTTGGTTGCCCTAACTTAATGTCTATAAACCTTGATGTATTTTTCTTCTTTTCTTATTGGCATTCATACTTTGGCTTCTCAATACTCAAAGTGTGAAAAAATGCAAAGAAAAAAGCCTAAGAGATGCTTATCTTTACCATCAATGCAAGCAATTGCTAATTAAGATTTGACAAGCTCTTTCACATCGACACCAGTTGGCAATTTAAGAGCCTTGTAATTTGCAATGTGAGGAAACTTCCCAATACCCTGAATGATAAATAGAGAGCTCTAATTAAGCAGCTACAACCATAATCGAATCCATGATCCCAATATACAACATTAAAGACAAAACTCAACATAGTCTATGAGAAGAAAATATTGCTTATTGTACCATGTAAGCATACATAACATGATTTACCTCTCTTGGAAGACTGCCAGTTTCCCTTTCAAGTTGAATCACCCGATCCTCTCCTGTAAAAATAGGGGAATCATAAGTCTTTAGGTAGTTAAGAGCATGTTTAAATAAGGTTTGATTTGACTCACACATTCAGATCACTGCAACCTGAGACATCAAGCACTCATGCATTCAGAACTCACGCATCAAGTCACTATAACCTGAGACATCAAACACCTCCAATCTAGTGTTCATAGATTATCTGTTATCACATATGAAGAATGCAAGTGTTCATAGATTATCTGTTATCCATTTTGGCGGGCTACTTTGACTTTGACTTCTCCATTTTAGTGGGATGAAGGTTTTAGAGTATGTTTATTAAATTGAAAATTTTAGCAGGCTACCTTGAAAATACTCCAATATTTTAGCAGACTATGCTTGTAGGTTTTAGAGTATGTTTATTAAAATGAAAATTATGACAAGATTTTAATAATGAGCAAATTTTGATTTTTAATTTTTCCTTCTCCTTAACATTTATGTTATAGTGTATTTTTTTATAATTAAATTATAACATAAATATTAGTGCAATTTTTCAATTCTTTAATTCTTTTTATTGTATAGTCTTTTTAAATTTAAATTTTCAAGTTTTTATCCTTTGTTTAATATTTTGCAATTGGCTTAAATTATTCAACTTGGTTTTTATTCTCTTTTTTGTCTCTCTTTTCTTCCCCCTTTTATTTCCCCCTTTTTTCTTATGTTGTGTTGTATTTTCTATGTCCTCATTTTTCTTCCTTTTAATTGGTTTCATTAATTCGTTACTTCTTTGTCTCCATGTTGTTCTTTATTTATCTTAATTTTTAAATATTATTTGTTTTGTCTTCTTTGATCTTAATTTGTGCAGCCTTCCCTTCTCCCTCCTTTCTCCTTCCCCTCTAGTTTTCCTATTTAGGTTGTTCTTTGTTTGCAACAAAATACTTTTCTCCTTGAGCTCTTTCATCTTGATGATGGATCACGGAGTGTGATCCGAAACGTTGATGCAAAAAACTCTAACACAATCTAATCCAGAAATGTATGCAATATTAATCGATATGGATTGTGGAAACTTGATCTCATTAACATTTTGACATGTTAAATATATATATAAAATTATTACTAGCAATTGCACCTTGGCGTGCAATAGGTACGTTGAAGAGGTATGAAAGGTCAATTAGAGAAAATTTTGGTGTATTTTTTCAGACACGTGTAGTACATGAGGTTAATTGGTAGGTCATTTAGCAAATGATGTTGTTTATGTAACGAAGGTCTCAATTGGCGGGCTACGATTGAAAATAAGGTCCTGATGAAGGTTTTAGAGTATGTTTATTAAAATGAAAATTATGTTCAAGATTTTAATAATGGGCGTATTTATTTAGTTATTTATTTAGTCATTTTTATTTGTCTGATATTAGTCATTTATTTATTCATTTTTATTTGTATGATATTAGTCATTTATTTAGACATTTTTATTTGTCTGATATTAGTCATTTAGTTGTGATTTTACCTGATGACCAAATTAGTCACTTATAAATGACCAAATTGGTCATTTATTTTCCAAATACTACTAGTGTTAGTCATGGACTAAAAGTTTTAGTCACGTAGTCATTTATTTGCCAAATTCTACTAGTGTAAAATTAAGGATTCCTATTTTCTACATTTAATTTTGGTGAACTTGACATTATGACATCATAGACCTTCTGCAAATTACATGAAAATTCACCCTAATCTAGGTCTTGCATTAAATTCTCTTGCATTTCTAATTCAAGGTTTCATATTTGTATAATAAAAAGTCATAAAAATCTAAAAATATTACGTCATAACTTGCACAATAGCCTACATTAGGGTTTGTTTCAATTATTTAGATTAGATTTACATTCAAAATTTCTTTTAAAAGTGTGATTTGTTGTTCAAAAATTTTCATACACCTACATTTCACTTACATTAGGAAATTCTAGAAAAGCAGTCACAGTGAAAACACTTTGCAAACAAAAACTATAATCTTAAATATAAGCTAAACATTTAGTTTTTCTATTTTTTGAACCCCTGTTAGGGACTCAAATGCCCCTAGGAATCCCCGTTCTGCTATAGGTGGCTCAGGGAACCTTTGAACATATTTCTATCTTTGTGCTTTCATTCTATTTCTACTAGAAAAATTATGTTTTGAAATTCTAAAACAGTGTTATTGCATGTTAGAGAAAGTTTCCATTTTACTTGGTTTATTGAAAATTGGGAAATAATTTTACTTTTCAATGCCTCAAACTTTTAGATCTGTAGAATTTTTTTTTGCATTTTTTGTCATTGCATAATTTGGGTAGAGTAGTCTTCATTTTACAAACATTCAAAACCCTGGATTGTTACAACACATTGCATACATTAGAAACCCAAAAAATAGTAGTTGAACTAAACCTAAACCTGGGTTTGCAAGTAATCACAAAGTTAATCTCTTACTTAAGCCTCTGAAACTAACAATTTTGAAAAATCCCTACTAGGATGCAGATGCCCTTAGGTGTCCCAGTCCTCCAAAAACAACTTCAGAACTCAGAAAAAATTGATATTTTTGACATTCTACAGGTCTGCAATATAGTTTCTAGGTCTGTAGCAGGTCTATAAACCTATTTTTAACCATAGTTAGCTTAAAATTTAGGTGGAAGTTAATGATTAATGGGGAAAGTGTAGTCATCTGATTATATTAGATCTCTTTTGCAAGAGCATTGTATACCTACCAAGCCCTTTAGTCATGATGACTTTGATATGTTAGATGAAGCCCTTGAGGACATCATCTCACCTAGATCATCCACTAAGGCTTGCACCATTACTAACCAACAAAGAACAATCAATGCAATAACGCATCAAATTATTATTTAACAACCTTCACAACAACCTCAAGTCCAAACCAAACCTGTGCTTATCATAGGATCACCTTAAAACAAACCAAAACCTCCAAGTGCTATCTTAAACTTTGTAAGACAACTAACTAGTGGAAATGTATCATAACAACCAAGTTACCACACGGTCACTCATACATATTGTGACAATCAAAAAAGTATCCCTTTTGCTTTTCCCTTACTTGTTTGGGCCCTCCTTGTAGACAAGGCTTAATGGTGCCTTGACTTAGTGTTGTAATGCGTTTGAAACACTCACATTAGGTCTTGGGGCCTTGTGAAATAATGAATTTAAATGGTACCTTGCTAAAGTGTTTTGAAGTGTTGTAACACACTTTCACACTTTTCTAAGGTTTTATTAATTAATTACACCTAATAAACTTCTTTTTAACCTTAATCCTACCTTATCTAAAGTGTTGTAACACACTTTAACACTTTAACACTTTTCTAGGGATGCCATTAATAATTGGGCTTTCTTATGCTTTAATTGGCCTTATTTGCATCCAAAATCCTCATTTAATGTATCTTTTCGAGGATAATCCTGACACAAATAATTACCCAATCATAATTTAGGTGTTTTCGGCTTGAGTGGCCCAGATTTAGTGATCTGGGACTCATTCGCCACCTTGGGAGAATGGGTCCCACCTAGATTTTTGGGTTCCAAACCTGATTTCACATCTTTCTAAACATTTTAAAAAATGGTCCCAAAACTTATGCTTGGTGGGACTCATTTGCCATCTTGGGTGAATGAGTCTCGTGTGGCCCAAAATCAAAATTAATTCAAAATTTTGGTGGGATTTTATTCTCCTAGATCTGATGTCGGCTTGTAGTGTTGTAATTTCAAGAATTCTTGCATAATTGAGTATAAATACAAGTTTCTTTCACTCATTTTCACCTCAAGCATTCAAGTATTCATCCTTATAGAAAGTTTGAGTGAACAAGTGAATTCAAGTGTCTACAAGAGCATTCAAGGACATATTATCAAGCATCTTAGAGCAACATTTAAGCATCAAGCATCATGTCAAGGATTTCATGCATCATGTTTGTTTTGAAGCTAACAATTGTGATGTAGGATTTTATGATTCAAGCAAGTGTTCAATTCAAGATCTATCACCCTCAAGCAAGACTCAAGATATAAATACATTGGAGCCATCACACACATGTTTGCAACACTTTATTGATAAAGTTTGGTGAGTTGCAACATCATATTTTGTTCATTCATCATTCTCCATTTCTATTTCATTCTATTTTAAGATTTGATTACCAAAACGGGGTTTGACCAAGGAAAACCCCTATCCACTAACCCAACAACATTTTCCCCTCTCCTTTGTGTGTGATTTGCAGGTCTAGGTTACAGATTTACTAAGTAGAAATATTGGATAAAAGTTATCAAAGTGCATAAAGTTGTCAAAGTTGTCATCAAGCCTCGAAGAACATTGGAGAACACCTACAGGTTGCGAATCAGGGTTTCAGATCCGGAAATCAATTAGGAAGGACAAAGCAGAAAGAGAAGAGCAGGATCAAACTTTGAAGCTTCGAAAAACCCTAATTGGACTGATTTTCCACTTTTGGCAAATGAGTCCTAGTTTCAGTGAAAATTTAGATTTTTGCATATTTGAATACCCATTTGGCAGATTCTTGTTCCTGCATAGAAACTCAGATTTTGGACTGATTCGCCCACCTTGGCGAATGAGTCCCACTCAACATTAAAGTCATATTTTCCAGTGTTCCAAACCTCCATCCATCCATCTCCAAATTTCCAGGTGCACATAGTCCTTTCTATAGCTTTATGTGTTGTTTCATTTGCATTTCTAGGTCATTTAGTGTTTCTTTACATTGAATTAGGGTTTTTCATTTCATCTTGAATTATACTTTGCATTGCATTTATCTTTCCAAGTTCTTACTTGGTGGTGAACCCCTTATTAGTTTACATTCAACCCCTAGGACAACCCTATTGCAAGATCTCTTTCTCCTTTGCATTGAGATCTCTAGGGTTATCCTTGAGTGGAATAGCTTGAAAGTGGGTGTGCTCTATGTCCTAAACCATATGATAGCACTTAATCCCCCGCCATTTTTAAGAGGTTCTATTTTGGTGAACCTTCATTTAGAAAATCATAATTCTGATTTGGAGTGCATCATCATCCTATATTTGGCTTGCATTAACATTGCATTAGGATTTGCATTAATTAATTGGCATTCTAGGGTTTTCAAATTTTGCATTAGTGGAAGTGCATATGGCTTGCATTTTTGTAAATCAAATTATTTAAAATCATCTGAAAACTACATTTGCACTTAGGTTACACATCATACAAACTAAAAAGAATAAAAATCACTTAAAATTTATAGAAAATTATGCAAAAAACCCTTTGGAACTCATTCACCCCTTTGGGTGAATCAGTCTTAGTGCACATCTGAAATTTCCTTTTCAAACATTTAAAACCTTGTTTCTACACTTTTTTTTGCTGCCATTGGTTATCTGTTTCAGTGTGTTGACTTAGCTTAAATTGGTCCATTTAACGCATTTCCTAATTCCAAATTTTCATTTACAACATTTCATTTTTAGGTCATTGCATAGTGTAATCAATAAATTACCTTGTTTGAAATCTGAAAATTACATTTCATTCTAGCTCTTTACATTGCATTTTGACTTTGAATAGATTACTTTTCACAAAATTTTGGTATCTATCTTTTCCAAGTTTGCAAAGAAAAAGTTAATCAATAAGCATGTTAGTCATTTGTTCAATACATTTCCTACTTATGAGAGTCTCTTAGTGCAAGAGAGTGAAAATGCTGATGCTTACCTTAAACCTACACCCCCTCTTATCTCACCTATTTGTGGAAATGATGTGATAGAAGAAGATGAAAATATAGACAATCATGATGATCATAGTTTCTCTTTTCCTAATACCTCTCCTACATGTGACAAAGTTATTTCAGTGTTAGAAGATGCACTCATTGAGAATCATGACATTGCTGAAAGCTCCTATTCTATAAACTCTCCTACATTGGAAGATATTATAGCACAAGAGAGTGAAATAATAGACACATTTCTAAACATCACCTTACCTAAATTCCATTCTCCCTTTGCTTGTGAGAATGATTTAGTAGAAAAGGATGAGATTGTAAATGATGAGGATATGTTAGTGTTAGATGATCAAACCTTTAAGGTCTATAACAACACTCTTTATGATCCTTCCCCTACCTATCCTATTTTGGAAGACATTAGAGAACAAAGGAATGAAATCATAAATGATCATGACAATCACATTTGTTCTTCTCCTAGTATCCCTCCTAGTTGTGAAAAAGATACTTTGATCAATAAAAGTCATGAGAATCTTGTGTCTCTCTTCCCCTAGACAAGACAATTCAACCATTGATCATTCCTCTACTTGCAATGAAGTCATTTTAGAAGAACCAATCTTGGAATGTCAAGAACATCTAGTTTGTATTTCTCCCAAAAAATCTCCTCCTAGGAAGGATATCATAGTGCAAGACAATGTGAACATTGACACATGTCTTTCAAACACTAAAGCTTCCTTAGGTGAAGATGATGAAGTGACATTAGAATCCTCTTCACTAAGAGATCATGAAAAAAAAGACAAAGTTGTTGAGGTTATGACAACACAAATTGGATCTCCTTTACTTAGCGAGCCTCCTAAGTCGCCTCCCATTAGTGATTCACATAAGAAAATAAGAGGTTTCTTGAAATCTATGATGCAATCTAATAGTAATAGTGTTTTATAGCAATCGAGTTATAACTTCATTGCTCAAACATGTAGGAAAGCACAAATCACTTCCACTCCATAATCTTTTCCTCAACATAGTTTTCCTAGTGTTGAAGACCTTAAAAAGACTCCCACTAATATATCTGTATGGCAACTCATTCAACTATCACCTATATACAAGTGTATATTTCAATAAATATTGCAAATAAAGTAGGAGGAGATCCAATCTTATATGAAATTGAATAATGTAACACCCTCCTTTGATCATATTCGACTCACATAGTCAAAAATTACATTCCCTAAACATTAATTGCCATCACTTGAGATTCAAAACAAAAATGAAGCCTTGATGATAAAGGTGATCATTAATGAAACTACAGTTAGACACACTCTCATAGACAATGGAGCAGGTATTACCGTTTGTAGCATTGACCTCCTAGACAAAATCAACATGGACAAGAGACTTATTCAACTTAATGATGATCATATTTGTGGCTTTGACAATATTAATAGGCAACCATTAGGAATGATCACATTACCTATTGAGGTCAGACATGTAGTGTTGCCTACCCCTATCCATATCATGCAAGGACCTCTTTCATACCATCTTATAATAGGGAGACCATGGATTCATGCTATGAAAGGAGTCTCATCTACTCTTCACCATTCAATAAAATTTGAATACAAGAACAAGATATATACGATTGAAGCAGATGAATGAAGCTATGATCACACCACTTCCAACTCCCCTAATACTTTTTCAAAAGATTAACCTATACAAGTTGATACTAATCCTAAACTCTTCAGTGATAATTGGGGTTTGTTAGATTTTACGCCTCCTTTCAATAAAGAATCCAAAATCTCATCCTCAAGGTCCAACGAGTCTTATACAAATGATTCATTCTTAGATAAAATTTCTAATGACAATTGGGGTTTTTTTCCTTCCTTTATAGGAGCATGCAAAATATCAAAATCTAAATAAAAAAAACCTTGTGTTTCATTTTCTCAACTTGATTCAACAACATTACCTCATGATAGCGATGGGGGCTATGTAACTCCCATCCCTCATAAGGGGATGATGCATAACTTTAAAAAGGATCTGTGCTCTCATGCATAAACCAATACTTCGTAGAAGCATAAACCCCCTCATCTGAATTGAAAGATTGTTATGGTATTGGATAAAATATCCCTCCTACACATGGATACAATGAACACATGAAGCAAATCGACATACCATACTCTTTCAGGAAAGATCTAGGTTTATCTCCCTTATTTCCTTTTTCATCTAAAGCCTTACCAATTAGTGTGTGTATGACATCTTGCACAAACAAAGCAACATATTCTACTATCAATCAAGAAAGCATCTTGTTGAGACTCCTCCAAGATCATTTGATATCCCTCCTTCCAAGAACATGAAAGAAATTCTATTCAAGAGTTCATTTTGTGCATATCACAGATTTCATGGTCATTCTACTAATGAGTGTAAGGCTTTGGGTGACAAAATTCAACATCTTAAGGATCGTGGTGCTCTTCTTTATGTTGAAGCACCTAGTTCCTCTAACAAGTACTTACTTTCATCCTATTCGGCTCACCCTTGTCCTACACTAAGTGGGGGCAAAGGGTTTGATAGCCTTGTCCTCGTATGTCACTTGTCATTGTCTCTTTTGGCTAGTTGATCACCTTTCATGTACATATAAGAGCAAGCTTGGGATGTGGACGACATGCCTTAAGTTGACTCGCATGCGACACTTATTCATGATGTAGTTCAATTTGGAAACATATGACTTGGTATAGGGATTTCCAAATAAGCTCTTATGTCTTCTTCTACTTTAAAGCAATTTCTCATATTAATGGTGTTAGCAACCAATTTAAAGTGGGGGCATACTTTGACACTCATATTTCATTGTGTGATTTCTTTCTTCTTGCGACGTGTCCTTTTCTTGGTGGTGTCATGGTGTTTGATTTCCTCCGAGAGTGTGATATTTCTTTGAATTATCCTCTCTTGGAGACATTAGGCATGATGTTCCCTAAGAAGAGACCTTGCATGAACTAAGAAAAATCCCTTTGAACGTACCCTCACTACTTTGTATTTACAATAACTGTTATATGGCCACCTTGCATAACACACCTTGCATGCCTGTGGTGCCATCTTGTATGTTCATGAGTTCCAAGCATATGAAGCTTTGCTTTCCTCATGAAGCTCAAAAATCATTTTTGTGTGGCACCTTATCAGAGTTATCAGGAGATATAACTTTGGTATGGTTTGATGGGAAGTTGATCCAAGGCATGAAATTCCCTTAGCCACTCGCATGTGTGTGTGAATGCATATCGACCGTATGTGTCTCACCTTCTTGGACTTCTCACCTAGTGACAACCTGAAGTTCTGTTGCCTCAGAGTGAATATGCATTTTTCAAACAAACAACCTAGGTCTGATCCACATCGTGATGGAAAAATGGTCGAAGCTTGATTTGCCCTTTTTATTTTTCATTTTGTTCTATTTTATTTATGTCTTTGACAGTGCATGTTTGTGCTTTGTTGTAGCTCTTATATAATTTTCATGTGTGTTCTTTTGTGCCTATGTTGGTTTGCCATGGGATCTTGATCCTGAGGGCTTCATCACCCCTCTTGATCGTTGTCATCCCATCTCACTGGTATTGGCACACTTAGAACCCTCTTGATGTGTGCTTGTCTACTTTAGTGTGAGTTTGAAGCAAGTTCATCCTCTCACTAAAGTGGGGGCTAAATGCGGCAACAAAAAAAGTATCCCTTCTACTTTTCCCTTGCTTGTTTGGGCCCTCCTTGTAAACAAGGCTTAATGGTGCCTTGACTTAGTGTTGTAATGTGTTTGACACACTCACATTAGGTCTTGGGCCCTTTTGAACTAATGAATTTATATGATACCTTGCTAAAGTTTTGTGAAGTGTTGTAACACACTTTCACACTTTTCTAAGGTTTTATTAATTAATTACACCTAATAAACTTATTTTTAACCTTAATCTTTCCTTATCTAAAGTGTTGTAAAGTGTTGTAACACACTTTCACACTTTTCTAGGGTTGTCATTAATAATTGGGATTTCTTATGCTTTAATTGGCCTTATTTTGCATCCACAAGCCTCATTTAATGTATCTTTTTGAGGATAACCCCCACACAAATCATTAGCCAATCACAATTTAGGTGTTTTCAGCTTGAGTGGCCCAGATTTAGTGATTTAGGACTCATTTTCCACTTTGGGGGAATAAGTCCCACCTAGATTTTTGGGTCTCGAACCTGATTTCACAGTGCCTTTCTAAGCATTTTCAAAAATGGTCCCAAAACTTATGCTTGGTGGGACTCATTTGCCACCTTGGGTGAATGAGTCTTGTGTGGCCCAAAATCAAAATTAATTCAAATTTTTGGCAGGATTTTATCCTCCTAGATCTGACATCGGCTTGTAGTGTTATAATTTCGGGAATTCTTGCATAATTGAGTATAAATACAAGTTTATTTCACTCATTTTCACCCCAAGCATTCAAGTATTCATCCTTATAGCAAGTTTGAGTTCACAAGTGCATTTGAGTGTCTACAAGAGCATTCAAGGGTAGATTATAAGCATCTTAGAGTATAATTTAATTATCGAGCATCATGCCAAGGATTTCCTGCATCATGTTTGTTTTGGAGCTAACAATTGTGATGTAGGATTTTATGATTCAAGCAAGTGTTCAATTCAAGATCTATCACCTTCAAGCAAGAGTCAAGGTCTACATCCATTGGATCCATCACACACATGTTTGAAACACTTTATTGATAGGGTTTGGTGAGTTGCAACATCATATTTTATTCATTCATCATTCTCCATTTCTATTTCATTCTATTTCAAGGTTTGATTACCAAAACGGGGTTTGACCAAGGAAAACCCCTATCGACTAACCCAACAACATTTTCCCCTCTCCTTTGTGTGTGATTTGCAAGTCTAGGTTGTAGATTTCATAAGGAGCAAGATTGGAGAAAAGTTATCGAAGTGCATAAAGTTGTCAAAGTTGTCATGAAGCCTTGTAGAACATTGGAGAACACCTATAGGTTGTGAATCAGGGTTTCAAATCTGAAAATCAATCAGGAAGGATAAAGCAGATAGAGAAGAGTAGGATCAAACTTTAAAGCTTCAAAAAACCCTAACTGGATTGATTCGCCACTTCTGGCGAATGAGTCCTAGTTTTAGTCAAAATTTAGATTTTTGCAGATTCAAATACCCATTTGGCAGATTCCTATTCCTGCACAGAAATCTAGATTTTGGATTGATTCACCCAGCTTTGAAAATGAGTCCTACTCATCATTAATGTTAGATTTTCCAGTGTTCCAAACCTCCATCTAGCCATCTCTAGATTTCTAGGTGCACACAATCCTTTTTGTAGCTTTCTATGTGGTTTCATTTACATTTCTAGGTCATTTAGTGTTGCTTCACATTGAATTAGGGTTTTCCATTTCATCTTGCATGATACCTTGCATTGCATTTGTGTTTCCAAGTTCTTACTTGGTGGTGAACCCCTTATTACTTTACATTCATCCTCTAGGACAACCCTATTGCAAGATCTCTTTCTCCTTTGCATTGAGATCTCTAGGGTTATCCTTGAGTGGAATAGCTTGAAAGTGGGTGTGCTTTATGTCCTAAACCATACGATAGCACTTAATCCCTCACCACTTTTAAGAGGTTCCACATATAAAACAAGAAATAATAAACAACCAAGACACACAAAAACCATTCTCGCATCGATACCGCTTCCACAACCTATTTTTCCTAGCGCTCCTCAATTACTTCAAAATACTGGAAAGGAGTATGATCTTGCATAACAACTTCATAACACTCCTGATAAGATTTCCTTATGGCACTTGATTCAAACATCACCTAATTATCATGTCATGCTTCAAAATGGCTTACAACAAGTTGTAGTTCCTCCTAGTGTGCAACCAAATGATGTAGCATCCCTAATTCAAGGTGTGAACTCAATTAATCTTGAAATTGTCTTTCATCAAAGTGAATTAACTCCAGTGGAAATATATAAAAAAAATGACACTTTGATGATATTGGCTATTATTAATAAAGTTGGGATTAGGCATACCCTTGTTGATAATGGTTCAGGAATTAATGTTTGTAGTGTAAATTTGTTGGATAAAATTGGAGTGGATAAGACTAAAATTCAACTATATTCTTTGTCCATTCATGGTTTCAACAATGTGGGGAAGCAACCGCTTGGTGTGACAACATTACCTATCAAAGTTGGAAATATTAATTTACAAAATCCTATCCATGTCATGCCCCAAGAGCTTTCATATAATCTTCTCTTGGGTAGACCATGGATTCATAAAATTAATAAAATGCCTTCAATGCTACACCATTTACTGAAATACATTTACAACTACAAGGTTTACACGATAAAACTTGATCTAAAATTCAAAAATTGTTTACAAACCGAAAAGGGAATGAAGCATCCTTTGAGAACATTGATACCAACTTCAAAAGTGGAACCTTTATAAGAAGACTTAGATAAATATGAGTGTCTTTCATTGGTGACAAAGTTGTTGGATGATGATTGGGAGTCATTAGATTTCACACTTACATTCATGGGGGAATACAAGATAACAGAAAAAATGAAAGAAAAAGAGAAAGAAGTTGTGGTGGTATTAACATGATCTGATATTGAAACATCCAAGACACAAGAGTTCACAATTTCTAATAGTGAAGAGAACATGGATTACAAACCTAATTACAATGAAAGTGACTACAAAAAACTACCTTCCTCAAAAGAAATGGAAAAAATTTATGGAAGAGGGTACCAACTCTTGAAATAATTTGTCTATAATGGAAAAGAACGTGGAGTGAAAGAGCAAGGTATTTGTGTTCCTATAGAGCTTAATACACAAGAAACAACAAGAGGTCTTGGTTATTTCCATAGAAATAAAAGCATCAATGAGACCTTCACTTAATATCAATGCTATTACACAAGATTCTCCTAAGGCAACTTTAAAATTGGTGCATCCTGAATTGATAGACACTACATGTGAAGGTATGCCATTGGATATGTTTCAAAGTGATGAGTCCTAGGAGAATTTTTAGGAATGAGTGGTACTTCACCCACCCATCATGATAATCAAATGGTTTTTTATTTTTTGAATTCTAAAGCATATTGTGGGAAAGAAAATTAACCATGTGATGAACAAGATGAACCTAAAATACCTCATGATGATTCAAATCACAATGTGTTACTTGTGGAAGACACCTTAGATGTTCCAATGGGGCCACATAATTAAGAGAAAGTGATTCAAATTAAAAAATGTCTCGATGAGGATGAACAAGAAGATCATGCAACTTTGCTACATGAATTTCTTGAAATATTTGCTTGGACTTATTCAGATATGTCAGGTATTGAACCTAAGATAGTCACACATAATACTGTTCTTGAAGAAAATTCTAAATTGATGAGACAAAATATACACAAGATGAATCCTAAGATAGCTTTATTGGTTAAGGCTAAGATTGAAAATATTTTACAAGATGGTTTCATCTGCCCTATTGAATACTCACCTTGGATCTCTAACATTGTGGTAGTGGCAAAACCTAATAATTGTATTAGGATGTGTATGAATTTATATGATCTTAACAAAATATCTTTAAAGGATGATTTTCCCCTTCCTAACATTGACATGATAGTAGATTCAACTGCGGGACATGCCTTACTATCATTCATGGATGGTTTTTTAGGATATAATCAAATTTTCATCAACCCTCAAGATCAATATAAGATAGCCTTTACCACACTTAGGGAATGTTTTTCTAGGTACTTATGCCTTTTGGATTAAATAATGCTAGAGAAACATATCAAAGAGATATGACATTGATGTTCCATGATTTTATACATAACATTTTAGAATATTATGTTGATGAAAATTTGGTTGTCTATAACACATCAAAATCACGTTAAAATCCTCTGAAAAATATTTGAAATAATTTGTAAGTACAATATGAGGCTAAACCCGAAGAAATGTGTCTTTGGTGTGGATAGTAGAAAGTTGTTAAGGTTCATAGTATCACATAGAGGCATTGAGTTGGAAACAAAGAAGATTGATGCTATAATAAACATTCCATCTCCTAAGAAAATTTTGCAATTGTGTAGCTTACAAGGAAAGATTTAGGCTATTCTCCATTTTGTTGCATTGTTGGTGGATCAAACTCTTCCCTTTAATAAGCTCCTTAAGAAAGAATAAAAATTTAAATGGGGTGAGGATTGTAAAAAGTCTTTTGAGAAGTTGAAACAATATCTAGCTAATCCCCCCATTTTTCAACCAACTACTCAAGGAAAACCTTTTGTCCTTTACATATTAGCATCAACGCATGCTCTTGTTGTGTTATTGGCTCAACAAGATGAGAATGGTAAAGAACATCTTGTGTATTATATTAGTTGAAAATTCATTGATTATGAAACTTGGTATATAACCATAGAAAAACAATTTTTGGCTTTTGTGTTTGCAACTAAAAAATTGAGACATTATTTGTTAAACTTGGAGGTGCAAATCATTACAAAAGTTGATCCTTTAAAGCACTTCTTCGCTAAAAAAAATTGTATGAATGCTTGGCGAAGTGAGTTATGTTGTTAACTAAGTTTGACCTTAAGTTTTTTCCATAAAAATCAATCAAGGGTCAAGCATTGACCGACCATTTAGTTGAGGCCCCTTCACCTTTAGCATTACTAAATGTTGACTCATTTTTCGATGAAAATATGTTGAAAATCAATGATAATGAAACATGGGAATTGTATTTTGATGGGTCTAAGCATTGAACTAGCTTCATAGCAGGGGTTATATTAATACCACCTTTGGGAAATCCAATTCCCTTATCCAATCATCTAAATTTCCTATGTACAAACAACACTACAAAGTATGAGGCCTTTATTGCTAGGATACATGCGGCCTTGTCCTTAAGTGTTCAACACATTCGTATATTCGATGATTCTCAATTAAACATTAAACAAATTAGTGGGTATTATCAATTAAAGCATGATAAGTTATCACATTATAAAGACCTTACAATTGTAAGGAGGCTAAGGTAGTGGAATAACTTCCTGCACTAATCTTGAGAGGAGAATAATGCAAAACTTTTACAGATCTTTAATAGTTAGAGAAACTTAAATAGAAATAAACATAAATACCATTCATACCACGACACCATGATTTACATGGGGAAAACCCTTTTGAGAGAAAAACCCCACACTCCAAAAGCCACCCAATATATTATTCAATAAATCACAAAGATTACAATATACTTGTAGAGCAAGCTTCTCACATGAGTATCACCACTTAGAGATCAAGAGACAACATGACCACTATCAGACTCAAAATCATCACAATCTCTATCACAGCCGTAATACAACGCCCTCACAAAATAGAGTTACATTCTAGGGCAAGACATGCCAACAAAATATCTTCCATTAGATCTAAAACCTAATAAAAAATAGTCCAAATTTACAATATATCCTTTATTTAATGTATGTCGGCCATTCTAGAAGTTTCCTGAAAAAATTAACATGCTCACATTTCACTCCATG
Organism: Sequoia sempervirens; assembly: GCA_007258455.2. Taxonomy (NCBI): domain Eukaryota; kingdom Viridiplantae; phylum Streptophyta; class Pinopsida; order Cupressales; family Cupressaceae; genus Sequoia; species Sequoia sempervirens. The sequence continues at coordinate 63,815 of VDFB02230031.1, forward strand.
CTGCCATTGTATACACCTATCGGTGTAACTAGGAAACATATATAAATGTATACATCCTATTAAAAATAATCCATATATAATTGCAAGGTTGAGACATATTTTCCCAACAAATCTCCCACTTGTCGAACACCTTGCAAGAGCAACATGAGGGTGTAAAAATCGTCTCTTTAATTGCTAGGGGCCAAAAGGCCCATAGTCTCTGAACACCATCTAAACTTCCCTATGCTCACAGCCTTAGTTAAACAATCAACAACATTCATCAAAGTCTCTACCTTAACCAATTTCACCCTACCATCTTCGACCATATCCTTGGAAGTGATGGATACCTTCCTCCTCATTTATTTAGAAAGAAAAGAACACACCACATCTTCATTCTTCAAAATAACAGTACTCCCAATAACCATAACAAGAGAATCCCACAAATTAGGCAAAGAACAAAGCAAGATCAAACATTTCTACTCCTCATCCATTTAGACACCAACTGATGCAAACTGAGCCACCAATAGATTGAAAGCTTCCAGGTGGTCTATGATTCATCCACCCTCTTCCATTCTCAAGGAATACAAATTCTTCAAGAAAATAATTTTCACTAAAGATTTGGCCTAATACATCTCACCAAGCTTCTTCCACAGTTTCTGTGCAGAGGTCTCCTCATGGACATTAATTAAAACAGAGTTTTCCAAGCAAAATCTGATTAGACCCTTGGCTTTACCATCAATAACATCATATTGAGTAGCCTGAGTAGGATTTGCAGGCCTTGAAACATTCTCATCAACACAATCCCACATATATCAATCTATCAACAAATCCACCATCTTTAGCTTCCACATCTCAAACTTATTTCCAGAAAATTTCTCCACCACTATTCTCCCCAATGAACTTGCTATCCAAAAATTCCTACAACAAGATCACAAAGTATCTTCTACACAAGCTCCCACTCAAATCTGGATTAGTTCAAAAAACCCAACAACCCACAACTGAAACCAAAGGTGATCAGGCTCTGATACCACTTGTAAGGAAGCTAAGGTAGCAGAACAACTTCCTACACTAATCTTGAGAGGAGAATAATGCAAAATTTTTAGAGATCTTTAACAGTTACATAAACTTAAATAGAAATAAACACAAATATTATGCATACCACGACACAATGATTTACGTGGGGAAAATCCTTTCGAGAGAAAAACCCCACACTCCAAAAGCTACCCAATGTATTATTCAGTAAATCATAAAGATTACAATATACTTGCAGAGCAAGCTTCTCACAGGAGTATCACCACTCAGAGATCAAGAGACAACATGATTACTATCAGACTCTTAGAAATCATCACAATCTCTACTGCAGCTGTAATACAATGCTCTCATAAAATAGAGTTACATTCTAGGGAAGGACATGCCAATAAAATATCTAACATTAGATGTAAAACCTAATAGAAAAAGGTCCATATTTACAATATATCCTTTATTTAATGTATGTCAGCTATTCTAGAAGTTTCTTGAAAAAGTTAACATGCTCACATTTTGCTTCATGCTGCCATTGTATACCCCTATCTATGTAACTAGGAAACATATATACATCCTAACAACAATAAACAACATATAATTGCAAGGTTGAGACATATTTTCCCAACAAATCTCCCACTTGTTGAACACCTTGCAAGAGCAACGTGAGGGTGTAAACATCGTCTCTTTAATTGCTAGGGGCCAAAAGGCCCATAGTCTTTGAACACCATTTGAACTTCTCTGTGCTCACAGGGTTAGTTAAAGAATTAGCAACATTCATCAAAGTCTCTACCTTAACTAGTTTCACCCTACCATCTTCAACCATATCTCTAACAAAATGATACTGTACATCAATGTGCTTGGTCCTGGCATGAAATGTTGGGTTCTTGGCTAGAAATAACACACTTTCACTATCACAATAAATTGTCACCGCACCTTGTTTTATTCCAATACCTCGACACAGTCTCTTAAGCCAAATGGATTATTTACAAGCATGAGTAGCTGCCATATGCTCTACTTCAGTAGTGGACAAAGCGACCAAAACCTACCGCTTACTCCAACTAATTGCACCACCAAATAAAGTAAACATATAAGCACTGGTGGATTTTTTGCTATCAACATCACTCACCCAATTTGAACCCACATAACCATGAATACCAAGGGAAATCTCATCTTCAATCACACTACTATGATAACATAAGGAATAATCTAAGGTGCCTCACAAATATCTAACGACTCTTTTAATTGCACCCCAATGAGCTCTACCAGGATTAGACATATATTTGGAAAGAACTCCCACTACTTGGGCAGTGTCTGGTCTAGTACAGACCATAGCATACATAAAACTTCCAACTACACTCTGGTAAGGAACTTTTCTCATGTCTTCCATCTTTGATGGGGATGTTGGACAATCTAAAATAAATAACTTTGTTGAACTGAAACAAGAACACACAATGCTCTACAATCCTGCATATCAAACCTATGCAAAATTGAATTCACATACTTACTTTGGACAAGCCATAGCTTTTTGTTCACTCTATCTCTTTTAATTTCCATCCCAAGAATGTGTTTAGCTACACCAAAATATTTCATTTCAAATTTGGCAGCAAGTTGAGATTTCAGTTCTGAAATCATACCTTTCCCTTTGCTAATAAGTAACATATCATCAACATATAATACAATAAATAGGAAACGATCACCATCATTTTTATAATAAACACAATGATATGATTTAGAATGCTCAAATCCCAAACTCAACATATATGTATCAAATTTCTGGTACCACATACTATGACTCTATTTTAAACCATACACATATTTCTTCAATTTGCAAACAAATTTACTTTCACCTTTCACCACATAGTGCTCTGGCTGTGTCATATAAATATCCTCCTCAAAATCAGCATGAAGGAAAGTAGTTTTCACATCCATTTGCTCGACCTCTAAATCAAAAGCAACAACAATAGAAAGCAAAAATATAATGGATGTCATTTTTTCAATACGAGAAAATATCTCACCATAATATCCACCTTCAATTTAAGAGTAACCTTTCACACCCAACCTTGCTTTGTACTTCTCAATACCTCCATCTGAACCAATCTTTTCTTGAACACCCATTTGCAACCAATAGGTTTTTGTCCTTCAAGCAATGGTACAAGATTCTATGTATCATTCTTTTTCATAGATGCCATTTCTTCATCCATAGCAATCTTCCAAGATTCCACATCATTCATACCTAGTGCCTCTTCTACAGATCTGGGTTCATCCATGTTAGTATTCAAAGAAAAAATTCATCTCCAATCATCAGGTGAATACCTTTCAAGTGGTTTTCTATTCCTTGTAGACCTATGAACGAGTTGAGTTGGAGGTTCTTCCTCCTCTTCTGAAGATCCAAAGCTAGATGAGATCTCCTCAACTTCTTTCCTATCCTTGGGCCTCGATTCAACTTTCTTAGGTGTAGAAGGAAATTGAATCACATCTTCCTGTTTACTTTGTTCTGGATGCAATGTAACAGAAGAAGTCTTAGTTTCTCTAAAAATAACACTTCTACTATGTATTACCTTCTATGCAACATGATCCCAAAGCTTGTATCCTTTCACACCATAACTATATCCGATGAAGATACATTTCACAACCTTGTTCTCCAACTTTGTTTGCTTCTCCTTTGGAACATGTGCATATGCCTCGCAACCAAAAACTCTAAGATGTCTTAATAAAGGATTGCAACCCTACCATGCCTCTATAGGAATCTTATCAACAAGAGCTGATGTAGGATACATATTAATCAGGTAACAGGAAGTGGCAATAGCTTCAGCTCAAAACCTTTGTTCTAGACCAACATCAATCAACATACTCCTAGCCTTCTCCATCAATGTCATGTTCATTATTTGAGCAAATCTGTTCTATTGTGGAGAACACAGAGTTTTGTTATGTCTGTGAATACCAAAATCTTTACAAAATTTATCAAAATCATTAGAGAAAAATTCACCGCCATTATCAGTCCTCAAACATTTTATTTTCTTTCTAGTCTGCAACTCAACCATTGCTTTAAATTCTTTAAATCGGCTCAAAACTTTAGATTTACTCTTTAGGAAATATACCAATGTACTACTATAATCATCAATAAATGAAACAAAATATGTATATTTACCAATCGAAGGAACATCTATAGGGCCAAACACATTAGAATGAATAAGATCCAATACATCACAAGATTTATGAGAACTCGAGTAAAACTGAACACAATTTTGTTTTCCATAAATACATTGCTCACAAAAATCAAATTCAAGATTATAATTAGACAAACCTTCAACAAGGTTATCATTTTTCAAGGTCCTTAGACCCTTTTCTCCAATGTGGCCAAGTCTTTGGTGCCATAACATAGTTTTCTCTATAGGTAACTTTGTTTTAGAAGAAAGAGCACCCTTGTATACCCAAAAGCCATGACCATCTACTGAAGGTGAAACCTTCAATTCTTCCATAGACTTGCTTTTCATAGTACTATTGCACTCAACAATGCATGCATCAAGATTATACAATGTGCCATATCTGACACCTCTAGCAATCACCATAGCACCTATGACCATCTTGCATCCTACATTAGAAAATACTACCTGCATACCCGCATCTATTAGTTTTCTCACAGATAACAAATTTTGTGCTAATCCAGGGATATGCAACACACCATTAATCCTTTTTATTCTACCACCAAGAAACTTGATTTTAAATTTACCATGGCCAACAATGTCTAAATGAGAATCATCACCCAAGTACACCTTACCTCCATCAAATTCTTCATATTCTGAAAACTAATCTCTA
>VDFB02230031.1:68732-210337 GCA_007258455.2 Sequoia sempervirens
GAAGGACATGCCAATAAAATATCTAACATTAGATGTAAAACCTAATAGAAAAAGGTCCATATTTACAATATATCCTTTATTTAATGTATGTCAGCTATTCTAGAAGTTTCTTGAAAAAGTTAACATGCTCACATTTTGCTTCATGCTGCCATTGTATACCCCTATCTATGTAACTAGGAAACATATATACATCCTAACAACAATAAACAACATATAATTGCAAGGTTGAGACATATTTTCCCAACAAATCTCCCACTTGTTGAACACCTTGCAAGAGCAACGTGAGGGTGTAAACATCGTCTCTTTAATTGCTAGGGGCCAAAAGGCCCATAGTCTTTGAACACCATTTGAACTTCTCTGTGCTCACAGGGTTAGTTAAAGAATTAGCAACATTCATCAAAGTCTCTACCTTAACTAGTTTCACCCTACCATCTTCAACCATATCTCTAACAAAATGATACTGTACATCAATGTGCTTGGTCCTGGCATGAAATGTTGGGTTCTTGGCTAGAAATAACACACTTTCACTATCACAATAAATTGTCACCGCACCTTGTTTTATTCCAATACCTCGACACAGTCTCTTAAGCCAAATGGATTATTTACAAGCATGAGTAGCTGCCATATGCTCTACTTCAGTAGTGGACAAAGCGACCAAAACCTACCGCTTACTCCAACTAATTGCACCACCAAATAAAGTAAACATATAAGCACTGGTGGATTTTTTGCTATCAACATCACTCACCCAATTTGAACCCACATAACCATGAATACCAAGGGAAATCTCATCTTCAATCACACTACTATGATAACATAAGGAATAATCTAAGGTGCCTCACAAATATCTAACGACTCTTTTAATTGCACCCCAATGAGCTCTACCAGGATTAGACATATATTTGGAAAGAACTCCCACTACTTGGGCAGTGTCTGGTCTAGTACAGACCATAGCATACATAAAACTTCCAACTACACTCTGGTAAGGAACTTTTCTCATGTCTTCCATCTTTGATGGGGATGTTGGACAATCTAAAATAAATAACTTTGTTGAACTGAAACAAGAACACACAATGCTCTACAATCCTGCATATCAAACCTATGCAAAATTGAATTCACATACTTACTTTGGACAAGCCATAGCTTTTTGTTCACTCTATCTCTTTTAATTTCCATCCCAAGAATGTGTTTAGCTACACCAAAATATTTCATTTCAAATTTGGCAGCAAGTTGAGATTTCAGTTCTGAAATCATACCTTTCCCTTTGCTAATAAGTAACATATCATCAACATATAATACAATAAATAGGAAACGATCACCATCATTTTTATAATAAACACAATGATATGATTTAGAATGCTCAAATCCCAAACTCAACATATATGTATCAAATTTCTGGTACCACATACTATGACTCTATTTTAAACCATACACATATTTCTTCAATTTGCAAACAAATTTACTTTCACCTTTCACCACATAGTGCTCTGGCTGTGTCATATAAATATCCTCCTCAAAATCAGCATGAAGGAAAGTAGTTTTCACATCCATTTGCTCGACCTCTAAATCAAAAGCAACAACAATAGAAAGCAAAAATATAATGGATGTCATTTTTTCAATACGAGAAAATATCTCACCATAATATCCACCTTCAATTTAAGAGTAACCTTTCACACCCAACCTTGCTTTGTACTTCTCAATACCTCCATCTGAACCAATCTTTTCTTGAACACCCATTTGCAACCAATAGGTTTTTGTCCTTCAAGCAATGGTACAAGATTCTATGTATCATTCTTTTTCATAGATGCCATTTCTTCATCCATAGCAATCTTCCAAGATTCCACATCATTCATACCTAGTGCCTCTTCTACAGATCTGGGTTCATCCATGTTAGTATTCAAAGAAAAAATTCATCTCCAATCATCAGGTGAATACCTTTCAAGTGGTTTTCTATTCCTTGTAGACCTATGAACGAGTTGAGTTGGAGGTTCTTCCTCCTCTTCTGAAGATCCAAAGCTAGATGAGATCTCCTCAACTTCTTTCCTATCCTTGGGCCTCGATTCAACTTTCTTAGGTGTAGAAGGAAATTGAATCACATCTTCCTGTTTACTTTGTTCTGGATGCAATGTAACAGAAGAAGTCTTAGTTTCTCTAAAAATAACACTTCTACTATGTATTACCTTCTATGCAACATGATCCCAAAGCTTGTATCCTTTCACACCATAACTATATCCGATGAAGATACATTTCACAACCTTGTTCTCCAACTTTGTTTGCTTCTCCTTTGGAACATGTGCATATGCCTCGCAACCAAAAACTCTAAGATGTCTTAATAAAGGATTGCAACCCTACCATGCCTCTATAGGAATCTTATCAACAAGAGCTGATGTAGGATACATATTAATCAGGTAACAGGAAGTGGCAATAGCTTCAGCTCAAAACCTTTGTTCTAGACCAACATCAATCAACATACTCCTAGCCTTCTCCATCAATGTCATGTTCATTATTTGAGCAAATCTGTTCTATTGTGGAGAACACAGAGTTTTGTTATGTCTGTGAATACCAAAATCTTTACAAAATTTATCAAAATCATTAGAGAAAAATTCACCGCCATTATCAGTCCTCAAACATTTTATTTTCTTTCTAGTCTGCAACTCAACCATTGCTTTAAATTCTTTAAATCGGCTCAAAACTTTAGATTTACTCTTTAGGAAATATACCAATGTACTACTATAATCATCAATAAATGAAACAAAATATGTATATTTACCAATCGAAGGAACATCTATAGGGCCAAACACATTAGAATGAATAAGATCCAATACATCACAAGATTTATGAGAACTCGAGTAAAACTGAACACAATTTTGTTTTCCATAAATACATTGCTCACAAAAATCAAATTCAAGATTATAATTAGACAAACCTTCAACAAGGTTATCATTTTTCAAGGTCCTTAGACCCTTTTCTCCAATGTGGCCAAGTCTTTGGTGCCATAACATAGTTTTCTCTATAGGTAACTTTGTTTTAGAAGAAAGAGCACCCTTGTATACCCAAAAGCCATGACCATCTACTGAAGGTGAAACCTTCAATTCTTCCATAGACTTGCTTTTCATAGTACTATTGCACTCAACAATGCATGCATCAAGATTATACAATGTGCCATATCTGACACCTCTAGCAATCACCATAGCACCTATGACCATCTTGCATCCTACATTAGAAAATACTACCTGCATACCCGCATCTATTAGTTTTCTCACAGATAACAAATTTTGTGCTAATCCAGGGATATGCAACACACCATTAATCCTTTTTATTCTACCACCAAGAAACTTGATTTTAAATTTACCATGGCCAACAATGTCTAAATGAGAATCATCACCCAAGTACACCTTACCTCCATCAAATTCTTCATATTCTGAAAACTAATCTCTATTAAAGGTCATATGAAAAGATGCACCTGAGTCAATTAACCATGCATCATTACTTGCACGAGTTGCTAAATCTGCAATGAATGCGTCACTATCTTCCTTCTCGAACTTAGAATCAGAATCAAATTTCTTCTTTTTCTTCTTATTTTATTCTTTGCATTCCTTACAAACATGTCCAGGCTTACTACAATTCCAACAAATAACTTTGGACTTTCTAGGAGATTTAGATCTCCCCCCACACTTGGATTTGTCACGCTTCTCATTCTTCTTGCCTTTTTCCTTAGGTCTTCCATGAACATTTAGGGCCTCCTTGGAAGTGATGGATACCTTCCTCCTCATTTCTTCAAAAAGAAAAGAACCCACCCCATATTTAGTCTTAAAAATAACAGAAGTACTCACAATAGCCATAACAAGAGAATCCCACGAATCAGGCAAAGAACAAAGCAAGATTAGACATTTCTCCTCCTAATCCATTTTGACACCAACTGATGCCAATTGAGCCACTAGTAGATTGAATGCTTCCAGGTGGTATGTGATTCATCCACCCTCTTCCATTCTCAAGGAATAAAACTTCTTCCTCAAGAAAATATTGTTCACTAAAGATTTGGCCTAATACATCTCACCAAGCTTCTTCCATAGTTTCTGTGCAGAGGTCTCCTCATGGACATTAATTAAAATAGAGTTTTCCAAGCACAATATGATTAGACCCTTGGCTTTACGGTCCATAACATCATATTGAGTAGCCTGAGTAGGATTTGCAGGCCTTGAAACATTCTCATCAACAACATCCCACAGATCTCAATCTATCAACAAATCCTCCATCTTTAGCTTCCACATCTCAAAATTATTTCTAGAAAATTTCTCCACCTCTATTCTCCCTGATGAACTTGCTGTTAGGGATCCAAATCTGCACCCTAATTCCAAGCTGTGAATGAACTTAGTAGGTTTGGATGTAACATGTGACTGCTTTCAGGTTGTGGGTGTCCTATTCGAAAGTAGACCTCTGGATTATGGGCCGACTTCCCCTTTTGATGCTACCTAACTACTAATTTCTGAGATAAAGGGTAAGAATTGCATGAAAAATGAACCTAATACTGAAAATACCTAAGGTGATACACCAAAACAACCTGGACTTGATTTAAATCAATATCATAAAACTTGATTTACACAACTCACTTTCCAATGCAGTTTACATAAGTAATTTATAAGGAGGTCTATAAACAGTGCTTTTAGAAGGAAAACAAAGGTTTCACAACTAATAGCACTACTAAACAACTCAACGTATAACCTGTTAACATACATTTTCTGCTAAATAGATGCATGAACATAAGACAAGTTTGCAAGGAAAGATGATTTTTCATAAGACAAACTGATCAATCATTAATGGTATACCATAAAACATGAAGAGAGAAGACAAAATTCTCTATTCTATTGATTCAAAGTGCTTACTATATTACAAGTCCATCTGAGTTACAATACTGCTCCATGAAAAATAGCTCCAAGAAACAAAGCTATCTTGTTGCTGGAAAGAAAGAACTAGCTCAAAATGCTCAAAATGAACATACTTAAGCAAAAACCCACCAAAAACCCCTCACACATGTCCATCTAGAAGGTTTTGGTTGGATGCAATAGAAAAGGCCAAAAGGAACCTTCTAGAAACCCTCCAAACTGTCCTCCACATGAAGAAAAGTTAAGCCAAGTCAATAGTCACACTAAAAATGTGAGAAAAATGCCTCCAAACAGCCCCCCTTCCTCTAAAGTCAGTCAAAACAACCTCTCACACCCCCCTCATGTCTGCAAGTCATCATTGGTCTTCACACAAGTATTGACCTAGACTCTCCTCATGCAATATGTGTGTTTTGAAAAACACAAGACTCCAAAGGCATTAAAGATAATAACCTTGATTAAGTGATTCATAAAACATCACTTAATCAAGTCATTTTACATTTCAAAGCACAAAATAAGGGGCCCCACCATCAATATGTATCACATTTCATTTGCAAGTGAAAATGTCAAAGTGATTATCAAAATCACTTAAATGATACTTCAATGTTTTTGAAACAAAAGGAAAAGCAATAATGAAATGCAAAAAGAAATGCTTTTAAAAGCATTAATAAGGTCAAATAAGACACATGGTTATCTCACCTCTTCTTCACTCTGCATTGTAAGGCTATATGTGGTCAACACCCTGATTTGCAAGGAAACATGAAAGCTCAAAAAAAAACTTGGCCTACATGGCCGACCTCCATACTTCTTGGAAAGCATATTCCAAGTCACATGATGCAAGGTCAAAAATCAAAGGCATATGATATGTAACTTGGCACACTCCATGTGTTGTATTGTTTGAGGACTTGGCAATGTTTTGAAATAAGGGGAAAAAACCTGAAGGCATAAAATGCCTAAGTGAATAACACAAGTTTCGACCCCCATTGGTATTAACACATGCTTTCAATTTTTAAAACATGGGAAGAAAATACCATTGGCAACAAATAGGGTCAAACCCTAATCATCAAAACACCAAAACAATGGGAAAACACCATCATTTTGTCGTTGAACAATCTAGAAAATAGATGTTGCCGCCGTGGGGTTTGAGCAAACACAAAAAAAATGGAGGTTCGACATTGGTTTTGTGGTGATTTTTTGAGGAAACCACCTCAAACAGCAGGTAAATGTTCATTTTGTTGCACAAAATCTCCATTTTCACATCATTTGGAGGCCATAGAAGAACCTATAGGCCATGACCATGGACATATTTCTAACCATATGTATCATTTTTCTCTTTCTGTTGTTATTTCACTTGTTCACAACCGTCATGAGAAACTCATGAAGCTCAAATCGAGGACATTAAAATACTCTGCAACATTTAATGAAAATGAGCCATCGAGCTCAGGTAAGCTTTTCTGATGAATCTTCACTTCTTTTATGCAAACTAAGCTCAAACCTTGAGCTCCAGCTAGTAATATCATGCGAGACTTTAACGTTTCCTTCCGTATTTGCAAAATATGACTAAACCCAGATGGTTTTTTTTTGTAGCACCTATATTTTTGTATCTGCAATTTTTTCAAAAGAACCTAAGTGAGCTTCTTGGTTTCTTGAAGAAACTTAGATTTATTGTAGAAATGCAAATGGGTTTTGTAAATACACTCTTTTTCTGTAATCTGTAGCAATGATGTTTCACATTTTAAAACCTCAGGTGGGTCTTCCATATTTTGCAGAAAAAAGGGGTCTACTTGGCCACGACCTACATGAAATGGTTTCCATTTGATATTTCTGTAAAATGTACACCATTGTTGTTGCCTCTGCATTAGCTTCTCATGGTGAAGCCAAATGGGTCTTTTCAATTTGAAAGAAAACTCTAATTTTGTTGCAAAATGATTCAATGCCATTGTACAGTGTGGGTACAATTTGAAAGCTCCAATTTGTAGCAAAAAATGTGTTTTTCTGTGAGCATCTGAATTGGTCTTTGTAAATACACTTCTTTTCTTGTAGAATGTCTTTGAAAACTGAAACCCCAAAGTGGGTTTGTCATTGTGAAGAAAATCCTACATTTGACATTTACCCTTTAAGAGTACCATACTCTGTTCTTTTGATGATACCTCCTCATGTTGTAGCAAGGTGATTGTAATGTTTGCTAAGAGGGTAATGTTCATCTTCATATTTGAAATTTTTTTCTTGACATTCATGAAGTGGTTTATTCCTTTTCACAAGATAATTGTGTTATCACACTGTATTCCATTGGTAATTTCTGTTCATGCATCAAGATCATCTGAATACTCCTCGGGAGGCCTTTCAAGGTCAATAGTTTTCTTGCCCTACTTCACAACTTGGTGGATACTTATGATGCATAGCATTGTCTTTTATTACTCTTTCAAAATATTAGCTTCTGAGTCTTCTACTTTTCAAATATGACCATATGAATGAAACACAAAGTCATAGAACAACTAATAACACCGTCAAGATACACTTCTTGACAACATTTGACACCAACATGTTGAGTCCACCAATGTTTGAAACATGTCAAGATCAATATGTGGGCCATACAACAAATGTATGCAAACAAATGTAGTTGTAAAAACTGAAACATTCTCATGCACATGGAGGTGTAGCAACATAATTCCATGAGATTTTATCCTTCATGCTGCCCTTTAAACCTGGAATTTGATCTTTAGGGGCTGCATCTATGTCATGTAGAACTAGATGCCAATTCTGAAGCTCTTGAAATTGATGGTAAAGGTATCTTTATCTCAATATGATCTTGCAACTTTGTTATATCTTCCTTTCAATGATAAAACTGCAGTCTTTTGTTTCACAACCTCTGTTATGTGCATAACAATTGTATCTTGATCACATCATATGAGGGTTCCAGTGTTGTCATTGACTTCTTGTAATGGAAACTTCATAAAATATGACTATCCTTTACCTTTTATTCTTGTCTTCCCCAATTACCATTCTACTTTGTATGGGCACATTATTTGTGTCAACTAGAGTTGATGTTTCTTGAATGTCTTTTCCTTTTTCCTTTCGCTCTTCAACACTGCCAGTATCCGAAGACATTCTGCTTTCATTCCCACGCTTTGTAGATTGTGAATTCACATCTGCAGAAAGGGAGCCACTAGAAAATGTAAGACTTGATGATCTTAGAGCATTTTGATCAAGGCCATGCTGAGAAAGAGTTGTCTCCATAGCCCTAGATATTACTTGATAAGGTAAGGAGTGCTCTTTTCCACTTAGTTTTATGTGGTGGCACATCATGAAAATTTTGGTTTCCAATTTGATGGGTTCATCTTTTGATTCCTGTATCAAATCTTGAAGGAATTTGGTAGCTTCTACTTCTACATGAGGAGACAATACCATCTTGTTCAAATGGCTGCCTGCATTTTGTCACCATCCACAAGGCTATCATTATATAACACTGTCATGTTCATGAAGATCTCCTGTCCAGTGTGATTTGATTGAGGCATGTGAGGATGCTCCTTGTTGTTTTCACCAAAAGATGCCATGAATGCACCTTACTCAAAGCACGCTTTAGGACCTCTATGCATAAAGGTACAAGGGCTATCATTTATTGTCTTGTGGCAATGGTACCTAAGATGATGGTACTGCCCCTCCTATTGGACATTGCTCTCTTCTCGCTTCTAGCTATTGAGATCTTTTCACTGTTGATGTCCCTCTATGAGATGTATCATGATTTTTTTTTGTTCTAATTGTGCCCCAACCTTCATGGTTTCCACTATAGCTATTTGCTGCCCTCATGAGTTTGCTACTTGATCTCCACAACATTTGTTTCCTTTTTGATCATGTGTAACACATAACTGTCTCCCCACTTTGATCCTAGTGGGAAGACACATGTCCCCTATGTCGGTGACCTAAAAGCTCACCGTCCTATGTGATGTGTGGCTGTCCAATAGGGTCAAGGTGAGAGGGACCTTCGAATACTCTGGATTGCTCTTCATTATTTAAGAGATGCATAATTGAACTTGATGCATCTTTTGAATTTGATAATGAAATTTGATCAACTGGTGTGATTCCATATTGATTTAATGCATTAATAATAGGTATATCTTTGATCAAGTTGCTCAATTTCCTTTTTCTTTCAAAGAATGCTGAGCTCTACCCTCATGGGAGCCACATTTACCCCACATGATGTATTTAACTGAATCGGAACAGTAACCAGACTTGTCCTAAATCTGCACATGAAGCAAACAAGTTAGAAAAGTAGATGCATATTTTGGATGTGTTTGATGACTTCATTGTTTTCCAGAACATCCAAGGTTTGCATGCTTATTTAATGCACTTATGGATCAGTTTATACATGCATAGGTAGGTGTGTATGTAAGGATTGATATGTTTCATTTCTTAGAGCATTGCTCTAATATCATTTTTTTTTCCAGATGTAGGAGCTAGGAGCACCATGGAGCTGGGAAGGACACAAATAGCTTGGGACAACAACAGCAGGGCAAGAGGGAAAATTTACAACCAGTCATTCTCAGGCAATGACTGGTCTCCATTCTTATATGCACATTGTGTTTTTACTTATTCATGTATAAATTGTTTCTTTATTTCCATTGAATAAGTAAAGTTAGTCCCTTGGCTTTTGAGGGACATGTAACTTCATGATTATCAATAAAATATTACATTTGTATACATATGATTCTCTTTTCTCATTTGTTGTAATTGCAACATTGGAATGAAAAAATGTAATGTATTTCATTTGACAATCTTTTTCCATGCATATTAAACCTAGCGGACTTATGGTTTATCTTTTAAATGTTTAAACGAACAACACAAAAGAATAAACACTAAACCTGATTTCAGCTAAAAGCTAAAAATTAAGTAACACTTGCCATCTGAAAATTGCTACAACAAGATTACAAAGTATCTTCTGCACAAGCTCCCACTGAAATCTGGATTAGTTTAAAAAACCCAACAATCTGCAACTGAAACCAAAGGTGATCAATCTTTGATATTACTTGTAAGGAAGCTAAGGTAGTGAAACAACTTCCTACACTAATCTTGAGAGGAGAATAATGCAATTTTTTTATAGATATTTAATAGTTTTTGTTTTTTTTATTCAAGGGGTAAACACTTTTGAACCAGAGCTATGAACCGAAATACAACCACTCAACACTATCACCCCAATGGGGTTTGAGCCTTGGTGGAAAGAACAAAAATGCCACCTTTAAACCATCACACTATGCCAATATTGGCTGATCTTTAATAGTTACTTAAACTTAAATAGAAATAAACATAAATATCTTGCATACCACAACACAGTGATTTACATGGGGAAAACCCTTTCGAGAGAAAAACCCCACACTCCAAAAGCTACCCAATATATTATTTAGTAAATCACAAAGATTACAATATACTTGCAAAGCAAGTTTCTCACAGGAGTATCACCACTCAAAGATCAAGAGACAACACGACCGCTATTAGACTCTTAGAAATCATCACAATCTCTACTGCAGCCGTACTACAACACCCTCATAAAATAGAGTTAC
The DNA here is from genome assembly GCA_007258455.2 of Sequoia sempervirens. Classification (NCBI taxonomy): domain Eukaryota; kingdom Viridiplantae; phylum Streptophyta; class Pinopsida; order Cupressales; family Cupressaceae; genus Sequoia; species Sequoia sempervirens. Next base: position 79,165 of record VDFB02230031.1, read on the forward strand.
ATTCTAGGGAAAGACATGCCTTTAAAATATCTACCATTAGATATAAAACCTAATAATGAATGGTCCAAATTTAAAATATATCCTTTATTTAATGTATGTCGGCTATTCTAGAAGTTTCCTAAAAATGTTAACACACTCACATTTCGTTCCATGCTGCCATTGTATACCCCTATCTATGTAACTAGGAAACATATATATAAATATATATACATCCTAACAACAATAAACCACATATAATTGCAAGGTTGAGACATATTTTACCAACAAATCTCCCACTTTTCGAACATCTTGCGAGAGCAACATGAAGGTGTAAACATCGTCTCTTTAATTGCTAGGGGCCGAAAGGCCCATAGTCTTTGAACACCATCTGAACTTCTCTATGCTCATAGGGTTAGTTAAAGAATCAAAAACATTCATCAAAGTCTCTACCTTAACTAGTTTCACCCCACCATCTTCGACCATATCTCTAACAAAATGATACTATACATCAATGTGCTTGGTCCTGACATGAAATGTTGTGTTCTTGGCTAGACATATCGCACTTTCACTATCACAATAAATTTTCACTGCACCTTGTTTTATTCCAATACCTGAACACAGTCTCTTAATCTAAATGGCTTCTTTACAAGCATGAGTAGCTTCCATATGCTCTGCTTCAGTAGTGGACAAAGCAACCACAATCTTCTGCTTACTCATCCAACTAATTGCACCACCAAATAAAGTAAACACATAAGCACTGGTGGATTTTCTACTATCAACATCACTCGCCGAGTCTGATAACCATGAATATCAAGGGAAATATCATCTTCAGTCACATTACTATGATAGCATAAGGAATAATCTAAGGTTCCCCACAAATATCTGAAGACTCTTTTAATTGCATCCCAATGAACTCTACTAGGATTAGACATATATTTGGAAAGAACACCCACTACTTGGGAAATGTCTGGTCTAGTATAGACCATAGTATACATCATACTTCCAACTACACTATGGTAAGGAAATTTTCTCATGTCTTCCATCTCCGATGGGAATGATGGAAAATCTAAAATAGATTTTTTTTTTCCAACTGAAATAGGAACACACAATGGTCTACAATCCTGCATATCAAACCTCTATAAAATTGAATTCACATACTTACTTTGGACAAGCCATAGCTTTCTATTCACTCTATCTCTTTTAATTTCCATCCCAAGAATGTGTTTAGCTGCAACAAGATCTTTCATTTCAAATTTAGTATCAAGTTGATATTTCAGTTATGAAATCATACCTTTCCCTTTGCCAATAAATAACATATCATCAACATATAATGTAATAAACAGGAAATGATCACCATCAATTTTATAATAAACACAATGATATGATTTATAATGCTCAAATCCCAAACTCAACACATATGTATCAAATTTTTGGTATCACATACTAGGACTCTTTTTTAAACCATACAAATATTTCTTTAATTTGCAAACCAATTTACTTTTACCTTTCACCACGTAATGCTCTAGCTGTGTCATATAAATATCCTCCTCCAAATCAGTATGAAGGAAAGTAGTCTTCACATCCATTTGCTCAACCTCTAAATCGAAATAAACAACAATAGAAAGCAAAAATATAATGGATGTCATTTCCACAATAGGAGAAAATATCTTACCATAATCAACACCTTCAACTTGAGAGTAACCCTTCGCAACCAACCTTTCTTTGTACTTCTCAATACCTCCATCTGAACCAATATTTTTCTTGAACACCCATTTGCAACCATGTTTTCATCCTTCAGGAAATGGTATAATATTTTATGTATCATTCTTTTTCAAAGATGTCATTTCTTCATCCATAACAATCTTCGAGGATTCCGCATCATTCATACCTAGTGCCTCTTCTACAAATCTGGGTTCATCCATGTTAGTAATCAAAGCAAAAATACATCTCGAATCATCAGGTGAATACCTTTCAGGTGGTTTTCTATTCCTTGTAGACCTACGAACAAGTTGAGTTGGAGATTCTTCCTCCTCTTCTGAAGATCTAGAGCTAGATGATCTCTCCTCAACTTCTTGCCTATCCTTGGGCCTCGATTCAAATTTCTCAGGTGTAGAAGGAATTTGAATAACATCTTATTTTTTACTTTGTTCTGGCTGCAATGTAACATAAGAAGGCTTAGTTTCTCTAAAAATAAAACTTCTACTATGTATTACCTTCTGTGTAATAGGATCCCAAAGCTTTTATCCTTTCACACCATAACTATATTCGATGAAGATACATTTCACAACCTTGTTCTCCAAATTTTTTTGCTTCTCCTTTGGCACATTTGCTTATGCCTCGCAACCAAAAAATCTAAGATGTATCAATGAAGGATTGTGACCCGACCATGCCTCTATAGGCATCTGATCAACAAGAGTTGATATAAGAGACTTGTTAATCAGGTAATATGTAGTGGCAATAGCTTCAACCCAAAACCTTTGTTCTAGTCTAGCACCACTCAACATACTCCCAACCTTCTCCATCAATGTCCTGTTCATTGTTTGAGAAACTCCATTTTGTTGTGGAGAATATAGAGTTGTGTTTTGTCTATGAATACCACAATATTTACAAAATCTATCAAAATTGTTAGAGAAAAATTCACTACCATTATCAGTCCTCAAACATTTTATTTTCTTTCTAGTCTGCAACTCAACCATTGCTATAAATTCTTTAAATCGACTCAAAACTTCAAATTTACTCTTTAGGAAATATAGCCATGTCCTTCTACTATAATCATGAATAAATGAAACATAATATGTGGATTTACCAATCGAAGGAACATCTATAGGGCCAAACACATCAGAATGAATAAGATCCAATACACCACAAGATTTATGAGAACTCGAGTAAAACTGAACACAATTTTGTTTTCCATAAATGTAATGCTCACAAAAATCAAATTCAAGATTACAATCAGAAAAACCTTCAACAAGGTTTTTATTTTTGAAGGTCCTTAGACCCTTTCTCCAATGTGGCCAAGTCTCTGGTGCCATAACATAGTTTTCTCTACAAGTAACTTTGTTTCAGAAGAAAGAGCACCCTTGGATACCTAAAATCCATGACCATCTGTTGAAGGGGAAACCCTGACTTCTTCCATAGAATTTCTTTTCACAAAAGTACTATTCCACTCAATAGTGCATGCATCAAGCTTATACAATGCACCATATCTGACACCTCTAGCAATCACCATAACACCTCTGACCATCTTGCATCGTGCATCAAAAAATACTACCTGCACACCCACATTTATTAGTTTTGTCACATATAACAAATTTTGTGCTAATCGAGGGATATGCAAGAGACCATTAATCCTTTTTATTCTACCATCAGGAAACTTGATTTTAACTTTACCACAACCAACAATGTCTAAATGAGAATCATCACCCAAGTACACCTTACCTCCATCAAATTCTTCATATTCACAAAACCAATCTCTATTAAAGGTCATATGAAAAGATGCACCTAAGTCAATTAACCATGCATCATTACTTGCAGGAGTTGCCAAAGGTGCAATGAATGCGTCGTCATCTTCCTTCTCAGACTTAGAATTAGAATCAAATTTCTTATTTTTCTTCTTCTTTTCTTCTTTGCATTCCTTATGAATATGTCCAGGCTTACTGCAATTCCAACAAATAACTTTGGACTTTCCAGGAGATTTAGATCTCCCCATAGACTTGGATTTGTCACTTTTCTTATTCTTATTACCCAATTTTCACCCTCGGGCTCAATCAGGCGAGGCATCTATGATGCAGGTGTTCATAAGGGCCAGATTGGATACTTCCATTAAGGGTTAGTTCATGTATCTGACAACATTTTATAGGGAGCTCAGTTGGGAGGCTTGCTTGATAGGAGGTGTGCTTCAATGAATTATAGACTCGAGCCTCCATTAGAACCAAGTTGGCATGACATCTCCATTGTCTTGTCGACTAGCAGCTTGGAAACATTTCTGTTTTGGTTATGTTTTGAACAGGTCGCTATGACCTAGTCTTTGTCTGGCTGAACGCATCACTGTGGAGCCTATCGCTATAACAGGAGGGGTTCAAAATGACCTCTTACCACATGGATTCTTTTGGCCGATAGGCCATTCAATCATCATTCGGCGAGACTCACGGCGACTGCAGTTTTTGGGAAGAATTGAAACTTTCACAGAGATGTTCCAGCAACGTGAGGAGGTCACACCAACTGGACACTTCGGAGTAAGAGAAGGAACTCGCTAAGAGGTCTTACCGAGAATGGCATGTCTTGGCGACAAGCACAGGTTTCGGTAAGGATATTTCCTTCGGTGTATGTCTTGCCGAAGTATGAAGGAAACACCGAAGACAAAGAAAGGCCTCGCCAAGACTTGAAGCTTTCGCAGTAATGTCTCGGCGACCGGCAAGGGTTACGCCGATAGTGTTTCACCAGGGAGTTCGGCATGGGTCTCACCGACAACGGAGGAGCCTTCGACATAACATAAGGAGCTCGGGGGGACCTCTTCCCGACTGGAAGGAGTCAGGCCGAAAGAAAAGAAGTCGGCCGAGGGTTCATACATCGGCGTAAGTCTCACCGAGTAGTGAAGCCTTTAGAACAAAAAGGAATTTTCCAAGAAGGGGGGAAGTTCTACGAAATGTCTCGGCGACACAAGAGGTGACGCCAACAGTAGGGGGTCTCGCTAGGTGTCTTGCCGAATGAAGAGTTCGTCGAATGGAAAGGATTTCTGTGTGATGTCTCAGCGATACCAAGGAGTCTTGCCGAAATGAAACAAAATATGTGCTCGCGAAAGCTAAAGTGCCTTCGGCACAACCTCTTCCCGAAATAAGGATGTTTGGCCGATAGAAGAAAAAGAGCCCGGTGGGATGACTTCTACAGACGTCGGCGAGGGTCTCCCCGACATGAATTTCATCGATATAGCGACTGACTGTCGGAGTGATGTCTTACTGATATCACGTGGTTTCAACGACAGAGAGGGATCTCCACGTGACTCGTCAACCCACTGATGTCTTGGCGATAAGCGGTGTCTCGCCGATGGCTCTGGTAGCATCGGTATGATCTTTAGGTCTCACTGGGAGCTCTCAGCGATGGATCCATGTCTTTCTGATGCTTGCGAGAAGGTTTAACCGCATCAGGGAGACACGATTAGTGTCTCACTGATATCGGTTCAACAGGGGAAGTTTTGACCGCCCGAAGAAGCTGCCTGGATTTCACTCAGCCAATCAGAGAAATCTGAAGGTAAACCGTAGCAGTCTAAAGAGCATCAACAGGATGAAGGGCGACGTGTATCTGTTGCAGGCTCAGAGCATTGAAGGTGCAGCCGAAGTAGCTCAACTGGACACGATGGATCAATGAATGCGGTAGCTGAAGAATATCTGAAGAAGGCTTCTATGAGGGTAACTCTTCACCGACACATACAGCAGGGACACATAGACTTCAACATTAACTTCATCCAAAAGATCTGAGGGTAGATCTTTATGAGCTCCGATATTTTTGTAAGCCCTAATGGGCCGATAATAGTCTATATATAAGGCATTTTTGGCCTTTTTGTAAATAGTTCGGGTTATGCATTCAAGGGAGTTAGTGATTTTTTTTATCAATCCTTCCTCAATTAATGTATGTTTCTGTAACTCAACTAGAATCCTGAATATAACATAGAGTTTACCTGGGAAGTTTGTGTTCACATTTGTATTAATTCTCATTTCTGTATCTTTCCTTTTAACATGCAAGTCTTTAACTGTGTTTTATAATTCTGTATTCATATCTTAGAGCTATGAAATTAATCTTTCCTTCCTGAGATGTGTATGTAGATCAAACTTGTTAGGACTAAAGCATTAAATCTGAAAGAGGTTGTTCTAAGAATAGCAATCAGGCTTTCAAGTGTATGTTCTTCATGTGTTCATTTTATGATTTCTCAAACAGTTTGGTGTATCACCCTAGTGTAGTCCTTTAATTTATGTACTCCTTATCCCTTTCCCTTCAAAGAATCAGTAGTCTAGGTGATACCAAAGGAATCCGGCCTTCTCCGGAGGTTCATTTCAATTATAGGTGACCCACAACCTTGAGATGATCCCATTTTTCTCTAGAAAGCTAAGTTTTACAAACTTTGGGCAGGGTGCAATTCTAGGTGAAAACAGTTTCTGGCACACCTGGTGGGACATAAATTAATTTAAACTACTGGTTTAGTATGCAACCAGTGAATTTCAGACTTCATACAAGTCCTTTAGCATACTTGGCGACTCCACAAAGAAGAAGAACCGCAGAAATCAGTTCCTTCTATAGTTTATGAGAAAAGTTCAGACTAGAGGCAGTTCAGGTTCATTTGAATATTTGCAGCTGTCACCACCGAGAAGGAAAGGCAGAGCAGCAGAAAAGAGAGGAACAACAGTTATCTATTCTAGAAGAACTCAGTCCACTCCTCCGTTTGTAGGGTCTCATCTTGCTTCACCCACAAATCCACTTTAGATACCTCCAATGGCCGCTCCAAGGAATCAACCCTTCGTTGCTTTCAATAGAGGGAGTCCCTTGAATCTGGCACAACACAACGATATCCCAATGGTAGCCTTGAAGAGTTTTCCAACTTTCAGGGGAGAAGATCAAACTACTCCAATTGAACACATGCGAGATGTGGCTTCGCTATGTGGAGTTCACCACATAACCCAAGAGGATGTTGCACTGAGATTACTAGCTGCTTCACTAAAAGGAAGAGTTGTGCAATGGTATAAGAGCCTACCAGTCAGTTCAATTGCGACATGGGACGAGTTTGGAGATAAATTGCATAAGAAGTTCCAAGACAGGTTTGACAACTTGTCTCTATTGGAGCAATTGACCACAATAAAGAGGGCTCTACAAGAGCAGATGAATGACTTCAACTTCAAGTTCCAAAGAACTTGGGATAGAATCCCTGCAACAGTGAGACCACCTCCGGAGTGTGCATTCCTATACTTTTTGAGAGCTCTGAACAACGATATAGCTGTTATGATATAGTTAATGGGAGGGGTCTCTCTACCAGACGCCTTTGAAATAGCTATCAGAGCTGAAAATAGCTTGATACAGGTAGGCAAACTCGCTCCTAGGACACCAATGCCAATATTCCTAGAAATTCATGCAAACATTCCTTTGCAAATACCTCCTTTCACACCTCTACTAGCTGTACCAACACTGCCAGTTGCTGCTCCAGCCGTTGATAGACAAGAGAGTGCTGCTTCAGGCTCATCACAGGAGCTACAAGAGATCAAAAGTCTTTTACAGACATTTGGCAACAAGTTGGTGAACTTGGAAAAACAACAGACCTATTCTAGGCCTTATCAACAGCAGAATCAGGCCTCAAGCAAGCCTTTTCAAGGTCAACAACAGCAATTCCAGGGGAATAGACAGCAGTATCAAGGCAACTATCAAGGCACAAGACATAATGTGAACACAAGACCTTTTCAGGCCTATGCTCCAACACCTGTTAGTGCAGTTAAAGACCTGGTTCCTACTCAGAATAATTTAGCAGTAGATTATGAATGGTGCTACCCTTGCAATCAGCCCCACAATCAGGCCACTTGCTCAAATGGACTCATGAATTAGGCACTTATGGTGCAAAATGCCTCAAGCTCACAACAACATTCACCTAATGAGTCATCTCCACAACACCAAGATCAGTTTGCAAATGATTCTACTCTACTTAACTAGCAGGGTGAAGAATTTTGTGGATTGAATGTGGACAGTTCTCCTGTTGCGGCTAATACGAGAGAAAAGAAGAGAGCATTTGAGCTCGATCCTATAGCCTACAAAGGAAAGGCATCGGCTGTGGAACCATCTGCATCTCGAGTGACTAGTGTTTTGCAAGGAAATCAACAACTCCCAGTTAAAGAGCAGCCACGCTTACAAGCTGATCACACTGGTGTAAAGGTACACAATAAAGTAAACCCAGTTGTACCTTTTAACATTCTTGATAGTATGAAAAAGACAAATGTGACGATGTCTATGTGGGATTCATTGGTCATCCCTGGTCAAAAGGATATTCTATGCTTAGCCTTGTCAAATCTTAAGTTATCAGGTGAGTCTGAATCCCCATTAGGTCAAGATAGGACTGTTTTGACAAATAATCCTCAAGAAAGCGATAAGCAGTCCAGTAAAGAGGCAAAAAAAGAAGTCAAACCACCTCCTTTCTATGTGTCAGTGATTATTGGTGATAAGTTAGTTCATAACTGTATGGTAGACAGTGGAGCTAGTAGCTCTGTGATGCCAAAACAGATTGCTGACAAACTTGGACTAAAATACCAACCTTTAGAGAAGGGAGTGATCCAATTGGATGGTACTTCAGTTAATAATTTGGGTATTATCAAGGATTTAAACCTCACCCTCCATGCTTGTCCAAATTTTTCAGTTCCTCAAGACAAATGTGTCATAGATCTTTCACCCTTCTTTTCCTTGTGTTTATCTAGAGACTTTACAGCCAAGATAAGTGGTTATGTATCAGCTGATTGGTCACATATGTTATTTAGAACAAGATATGGAACCAAGGTTACCATTAAATCCGAGCAGTTGGCCAAGGATCACATTGAGCCATATAACCCAAGCCCCTTTAATGCTGTTCCTACTGCTGCAGACACAAATTGTGTCATTCTTTCTAACAATGAACTAGCTGCTGCTTAAGAACTCCAATTAGAAGCTGTTCCTGATGTGCTACTGCATGAATGGGCAGTTGAGCATGTATTGGATAGTCCTAAGGACCTTATTCAAGACACTGGTATGGGAAACTATGCCATTCTTGATCCTGACATAGAGATTCCAAACTTGGAGAAAGATGCGGATTAGTTGTTGCAACCACTAAATGGAATTTGGGAGATGTTCTTCGATGGTTCTAGAAGTAAGAATGGGGTAGGAGGAGGTGTAATGTTGATTTCTCCACAAGGTGATAGGTACTACTCTGCATTCCGTTTTCCTTTTGCATGCTCCAATAACACTGCTGAGTATGAAGGCCTTGTTCAAGGTCTAGAATGGGCAAGGAAGAAAGGAATAACCAGCTTGAAAGTCTATGGGGACAACGAATTAGTTGTTAATCAAGTAAGGGGCCTGAATGTTGCTAAAAATGACACATTAAAGTCTTATAGAAATAGAGTGTGGGACATGCTCCAGGTTTTTGACGCCTTTAACTTAGTGTCTATTCCAAGAAATCAGAACAAGCATGCTGACAGGCTTGCATCCATTGGAGCACAGTTTGATATTCTGGGAGATATTAGAAAAGAGAAGGTGCAGCAGTATGTGAAGGTTGTAGTCAGACCATCAATTCCTGACAACAACATTCACTGGCAAGTCTTTGACAGTGATGAACAAATCCTTTCTTTCCTGCTCGAAGAAGACCAGTTCTCCATGGTGAATCAAGCAAAACTCAAGTAGTAGTATGGTGATCAAGTCATACAGCTAAAGACAAATAAATTACCCAAAGGCCTTGTTACCTTAGAGTTGATTTTCAGTACTGATGATCAGCTCAAAAAGGGTAAAGCCGGCTTGCAGATCAAACAAGAAAACTATGAAGAGCTGGAGATCTTCAAAGGTAAGCTCCTTAAGATAGGAAAAAATTGTTCACCTGAAGATAAACAAGCTTTTGTTGCTTTATGTCAAGAATTTTATGATGTCTTTGCTTGGGAATATTCGGATTTGAAAAGGTTTGATCCCCACATTGCTCAACACACAATTGAGTTAGAGCTGGATGCTAAGCCAGTAAGGCAGAAACAAAGGCCCTTGAATCCTAAACTTGAGCCCCTAATGATTAAGGAGCTGACTAAACTAGTTGAGGGGGGTATTGTCTTCCCTATCAAGCACACTTCATGGGTTTCTAATCTTGTACCGGTTAGAAAGAAAAGTGGTGAGATAAGGCTCTGTGTAGACTTTAGGGATCTTAACCGATCCTCTCTAAAAGACCACTACCCACTGCCCTCCATGGAAAAAATCTTACAAGAAGTTGCTGGCTCTGAAAGATTTTCCTTATTGGATGGTTTTTGGGCTATAATCAAGTACTGGTTAAAGAGGAGGACCAGTTTAAAACCGCTTTCACAACTAAGTGGGGCACCATGGCTTACAAAAGGATGCCTTTTGGTTTATCCAATGTTGGTGCCACGTTTCAAAGGGCTATGGACATGGCGTTTCAAAGCTTGATCAACAAGATTATACTGATTTATTTGGATGACATTATAGTTTATTCTAAGAATGTTGATGAACATCTGTTACATCTTAGGCAAGTGTTCAAAAAATGCAGAGTTTGGTATCTACCTCAATCCAAAGAAGAGTATCTTTGTTGTCCACGAAGGGAAACTATTAGGACACATAGTGTCAAAGCAGGGAATCACTATTGACCCTGAAAGAGTCAGAGCCATACTCGAGTTGCCGCTATCTAATCACAAGAAGGGTCTACAGAGCTTTCTGGGACAGATCAACTTTCTGAGAAGGTTCATCCTAGACGTGGCGAACCTGCTACAGCCTCTAACAACCATGTTAAAGAAGAATGCAGTCTTCAGTTGGACAAAGGAGGCAAAGCACAGTTTTGGAGAAATTAAGGAGGCATTAGCATCTGCTCCGACATTGGTAAACCCAAATTTCTCTAACGATTTCTTTTTATATGCTTTTGGTAGTAGTGGTTCAATCTCTGCTATGCTGGTTCAGAAGAATAGCGACAATTTGGAGCAACCCATAGCCTTCTTTAGCCAAATACTTGCTGATTACGAAGAAATGTATACATTTGTTGAAAAGCACGTTCTCTCTGTGATTAGAAGTCTGAAGAAATTTAAACCTTTGCTTTCAAAAAATAAGGTTCATATTCTGGTTGCACACTCAAGTGTGAAGGAATTTCTGTTGAATAAGGATCTGAATAAAAAAGAGCAGGGTGGATCACTAAGGTCATGGAGTACGATGTAGATATTAAGATCACCAAGCTAGTTAGAGGTAAAGGTCTTTGTGAACAACTTGCTTCAGGATCGAGCAGTGAAAGTGAACTAGAAAAGGATGCTGTGCTTGCCAATACAAATGAGCCTCATAACACTCAAGATGATGTGCCCATGGGGATAACTAATTGGGTTCAAGATATGACCCAATTTCTACAAACTGGTCAATGCCCATTAGGTCTGAACAGAGCCAAGAGAAGATACTTTAGACTGCAGTCCATACCATATGTGCTGATGGGCAATGTTCTTTTTAAAAAAGATCTGAATAGTGTCCTATTAAGATGCATTCACAGTGACCAAATTGAAAAAGTGCTTCATGAGTTTCATGATGGAGCTGCAGGAGGTCACTTTTCTCCCAAAACTACTGCCTGGAAAATCATGAGAGCTGGTTACCATTGGCCCAACTTGTTCAAGGATGCTTACTCTTGGGCAAGGAAGTGTATCAAATGCGCTCTATTTTTAGGGAAGGAAAGACTGCCTGCTATGCCTCTCCATCCAATTCAAGTGGAGCATCCCTTCATGAGATGGGGCATTGATTTCATTGGGCCAATAAACCCACCTTCCAGTGCTAGTTACAAGTGGGTACTTACAGCCACTGACTACTTTACAAGGTGGACAAAAGCGGTTGCATTGAAAGAAGCAAAAGAGTCTTCAGTTTTGAGCTTCTATGAGGATATAGTCACTAGATTTGGAGTACCTGACTCCATCATATCTGATAATGCCCTTGCATTCACGGGTCTAAGGGTAACTGACTGGGCCGTTAGGAATGGTATTCATTTGAGCACATCTTCAAATTATTACCCTCAAGGTAATGGCCTAGCTGAGAGCACAAATAAGAACCTCATCAGAATTATTAAAAGAACCATAGAGGACAACCAAAGGACCTGGCCCAGTAGTTTAAAGAATGCAATTTGGGCAGATAGAGTGACCCCTAAGAGGTCTGTTGGTAATTTACCATATGTGTCGGTCTATGGAAAGGAGGTGAGATTGCCACTATTTGTGGAGCTTTCGGCTCTAGACATTGTTCATCAGTTGGAGATGCTTGAGGAGTAGGACCCCATGTCCGTGAGGTATTCAGAGCTCATGGAACTCGAGGAATCAAGGGACAGAGCAATGAAAGCTTTGGAGTATCATCAACTCCAAATGAAAAGAACTTTTGACAAGAAGGCTACAAAAAAGGTTTTCAAGGTAGGAGACCTCGTGCTCAAATGGGACATTCTAAAAAGCAGGCCAGGCCATCACACCAAGTTTGACAACATGTGGACGGGCCCATTCCTTGTTAGAGATTGCAAGGAGCACAATGTTTATCAGCTGGCTACAACGGACGGGGAAGTGCTTCCTATCCCAGTCAATGGGATACACCTTAAGCCCTGCTTTCAAATCTGATGGGGTTCCTCTTTTGTACATATCTAGTTAGGTGTTATGTTTTCAATAAGTGCTTTGCACTATGGTTCGTTTGTTTTTTGTTTTGGTCCATCCTCTGAATGCTATTTTAACGCGGTATTTTCTCTCTGTCGTTTTCCCTTGTTTCATTTTTGGGGCAACCGGTTATGACCCGTAGATCTCATGAGGTTGAGGCTATGTGCAAGACTGATATTTTGTTTGTTTTCTGAGCCTTCTAATGACTCCATGCCCAATGGATAAGTCCAGTCACTGGTTCTCATGTTTAGCAGGAAAACATCCCGCAAAGGTCACTAGAAATGTTACCCAATTTTCACCCTCGGGCTCAATCAGGTGAGGCATCTATGATGCAGGTGTTCATAAGGGCCGGATTGGATACTTCCATTAAGGGTTAGTTCATGTATCTGCCAACATTTTATAGGGAGCTCAGTTGGGAGGCCTACTTGATAGGAGGTATGCTTCAATGAATTACAGACTCCAGCCTCCATTAGAACCAAGTCGGCATGACATCTCTATTGTCTGGTCGACTAGCAGCTTGGACACATTTTTGTTTTGTTTCTGTTTTGAACAGGTCGCTGTGACCCAGTCTTTGTCTGGTCAAACGTGTCACTCTGGAGCCTATCGCTATAACAGGAGGGGTTCGGTACGACCTCTTACCCCGTGGATTATTTTGGCCGATAGGCCATTCAATCGTCATTCAGCGAGACTCACGACGACCATGGTTTTCGGGAAGACTTGAAACTTTCGCAGAGATGTCCCAACGAAGTGATGAGGTTACACCGACTGGACACTTCGGAGTAAGAGAAGGAACTCGCTAAGAGGTCTTAGCGAGAATGGCATGTCTTGGCGACAAGCACAGGTTTCGGTAAGGATATTGCCTTCGGCGTATGTCTTGCTGAAGTATGAAGGAAACACCGAAGACAAAGAAAGGCCTCCCCAAGACTTGAAGCTTTCGCAGTAATGTCTCGGTGACCGGCAAGGGTTACGCCGACAGTGTTTCACCAGGGAGTTCGGCGTGGGTCTCATCGACAATGGAGGAGCCTTCGACATAACATAAGGAGCTTAGGGGGACCTCTTCCCGACCGACAGGAGTCAGGCCGAAAGAAAAGAAGTCGGTCGAGGGTTCATACATAGGCGTGAGTCTCACCGAGTAGTGAAGCCTTCAGAAAGAAAAGGAATTTACCAAGAAGGGGGGAAGTTCTACGAAATGTCTCGGCGACACAAGAGGTCACGCTGACAACAGGGGGTCTCGCTAGGTGTCTTGCCGAATGAAGAGTTCGCCAAATGGAAAGGATTTCTGTGTGATGTCTCAGCAATACCAAGGAGTCTTGCCGAAATGAAACGAAATATGTGCTCGCGAAAGCTAAAGTGCCTTCGGCACAACTTCTTCCCGAAATAAGGATGTCCGGCCGATAGAAGAAAAAGAGCCCAGCGGGATGACTTCTATAGACATTGGCGAGGGTCTCCTCGACATGAATTTCATCGATATAGCGACTGACTGTCGGAGTGATGTCTTACTGATATCACGTGGTCTTAGCGACAGAGAGGGATCTCCACGTGACTCGTCAACCCACTGATCTCTTGGCGATAAACGGTGTCTCGCTGATGGCTTCGGTAGCATCGGTATGATATTTAGGTCTCGCTGGGAGCTCTCAGCGATGGCTCCATGTCTTTCTGATGCTTGCGAGAAGGTTTAACCGCATCAGGGAGACACAATTAGTGTCTCACCGATATGCAGTTCAATAGGGGAAGTTTTGACCACTTGAAGAAGCTGCCTGGATTTCACTCAGCCAATCAGAGAAATCTGAAGTTAAACCATGGCAGTCTGAAGAGCATCAACAGGATGAAGGGTGACGTGTATCTATTGCAGGCTCAAAGCATTCAAGGTGCAGCCGAAGTAGCTCAACCAAACACGATGGATCAATGAATGTGGTAGCTGAAGAATATCTGAAGAAGGCTTCTACGAGGGTAACTCTTCACCGACACATACAGTAGGGACACGCAGGCTTCAGCATTAACTTCATCCAAAAGATTTGAGGGTAGATCTTTATGAGCTCCGATATTTTTGTAAGCCCTAATGGGCCGATAATAGTCTGTATATAAGGCATTTTTGGCCTTTTTGTAAATAGTTCGGGTTATGCATTCAAGGGAGTTAGTGATTTTTTTATCAATCCTTCCTCAATTAATGTATGTTTCTGTAACTCAACTAGAATCCTGAATATAACATAGAGTTTACCTGGGAAGTTTGTGTTCGCGTTTGTATTAATTCTCATTTATGTATCTTTCCTTTTAACATGCAAGTCTTTAACTGTGTTTTATAATTATGTATTCATATCTTAGAGCTGTGAAATTAATCTTTCCTTCCTGAGATGTGTATGTAGATCAAACCTGTTAGGACTAAAGCATTAAATCTAAAAGAGGTTGTTCTGAGAATAGCAATCAGGCTTTCAAGTGTATGTTCTTCCTGTGTTCATTTTATGATTTCTCAAACAGTTTGGTGTATCACCCTAGTGTAGTCCTTTAATTTATGTACTCCTTATCCCTTTCCCTTCAAAGAATCAGTAGTCTAGGTGATACCAAAGGAAGCCGACCTTCTCCAGAGGTTCATTTCAATTATAGGTGACCCACAGCCTTGAGATGATCCCATGTTGCTCTAGAAAGCTCAGGTTTACAAACTTTGTGCAGGGTGCAATTCTAGGTGACAACAATTCTTCTTGCCTTTTTCCTTAGGTCTTCCATGAACATTTAGGGCCTCCTTGGTAGTGATGGATACCTTCCTCCTTATTTCTTCATAAAGAAAAGAACCCACTACATCTTCAGTATCCAAAATAACAAAAATACTCCGAATAGCCATAACAAGAGAATCCCACGAATCAGGCAAAGAACAAAGCAGGATTTGACATTTTTCCTCCTCATCCATTTTGACACCAATTGATGCCAACTAAACCACCAACATATTGAATGCTCTTAGGTGGTCTATGATTCATCCACCCTCTTCCATTCTCAAGGAATACAACTTCTTCCTCAAGAAAATATTGTTCACTAAAGATTTGGCTTGATACATCTCACCAAGCTTCTTCCATAGTTTCTGTGCTGAGGTCTCCTCATGGACATTAATTAAAACAGATTTTTCCAAGCACATTCTGATTAGAACCTTGGATTTATGGTCCATAACATCATATTGAGCAGCCTAAGTAGGATCTGTAGGCCTTGAAACATTCTCATCAACAACATCCACAAATCTCGATCTATCAACAAATCCTCCATCTTTAGCTTCCACATCTCAAAATTATTTTCAAAAAATTTCTCCACCTCTATTCTCCCTGATGAACTTTCCATTTGAAAATTCCCGCAACAAGATCATAAAGTATCTTTTGCACAAGCCCCCACTCAAATCTGGATTAGTTTAAAAAACCCAACAACTGACAACTGAAACCAAAGGTGCTCAAGCTCTGATACCACTTGTAAGGAAGCTGAGGTAGTAGAACATCTTCCTACACTAATATTGAGAGGAGAATAATGCAAATTTTTTATAGATCTTTAACAGTTATAAAAACTTAAATAGAAATAAACATAAATATCATGCATACCATGAAACATTGATTTATGTGGCGAAAACCCTTTCAAGAGAAAAACCTCACACTCCAAAATCCCCCAATATATTATTCAGTAAATCACAAAGATTACAATATACTTGGAGAGAAAGCTTCTCATAGGAGTATCAACACTCAGAGATCAAGAGACAACACAACTGCTATCAAACTCTTAAAAATCATCACCATCTCTACAACAGTCGTAATATAATGCCCTCATAAAATAGAGTTACATTATAGGGAAAGATAGGCCAACAAAATATCTACCATTAGATCTAAAACCTAATAACGAACAGTCCATATTTACAATATATCCTTTATTTAATGTATGTTGACCATTCTAGAAGTTTCCTAAAAAATTTAACACGCTCACATTTCGCTCCATGTTGCCATTGTATACACCTATCGGTGTAACTAGGAAACATATATATAAATATATATACATCCTATCAACAATAAACCACATATAATTGCGAGGTTGAGACACATTTTCCCAAAAAAAATGACATTACTAGGGTATTTTGAATCATACACTATTGACAATGTTCCATAAGAGGATAATCGACATGTAGATGCAATGTCAGACACAACTTCCCATGTTTCTCTTGAGGATTATTCTGTAGATTTCTTATTTGTTGTCCACACTCTCATAAAACCATCGATAGATGAAAAGATGAAGGAAAAATTAGCTGCCAATATTGAAGTTTATAGTGAATGGTATACACCAATATTCAATTATCTAAAAGAAGTTACCTTTCCTGATCCAACTACCAAAAACACTAGAGCTCATGTTCAGAAACTTTCAGCTCGATACATAATCCTAGCAGATGTGTTATTTAGGTGGTCATTCAATGGTCTTCTTCTTATATGCCTTAAACAATCTGAAATCCTTATAACCCTTGGGGAAGCTCATGTAAGTGCTTGTTGGGGGTAGTTCAGAGGAAGACCATTAGTTCAAAAGTTAATACACATAGGATATTATTGGAGGAACATGGAACAAGATTGTTCTAATCATGTCAAGAAATTCCATAAATGTTAGGAGCATAACAATTTGATTCATGCTCCCGCTTCCAAAATTTGTACCCAAATTCATAGTTGGCCATTTTGGTATGGGGTTTGTATCTTATTGGGAAGATTTCCTCTCCTTCTTTAGGGCATATGTTTATAATTACTGCTACAAATTATTTCACGAAGTGGATAGAGGTAATTCCTCCATTCCACGACTGTTGAGGTAATTAGTCATTTTATATTAGAAAACATCATCACACGATTTAGTATTCCTTCAACCCTAATTATGGATAATGGGACACCATTTAAGAATAAGAAAGCAAATAAATTTTTGGAAACATTTCACATTCAACACCACTTTTCTACACCTTATTATCCACAATCTAATGGTCAAGAAGAAGCAATGAATAAAACACCTAAACAAATCTTGTGTGAAATAGTAAATAAACATAACAAGGATTGGCACACTCAACTATCTTATGTGTTGTGGGCCTATCACACAAGTATTAAAAAATCTATATGAAATACAACATATAACCTTGTTTACAGTGCTGATGCAATAATTCCCTTAGAGTTAGAAATCCCCTCCTTGAGAGTCTCTCTTAGAGGACTTATTGATGATAACACTTATATAGAAAAATGATTACAACAACTTAAAATTCTTGATGAACGACGTATAAATTCTCTTGAATATATCCAAGCTTATTCAAAAAGAATGCAATGCAATTATAATGATAATGTCATTGTTCATTCATTTAACAAGAGGGATTTAGTGTTGGATGAAAATCAACACAATGTTAATGCTACTCTAGATGAAAAAGGAAAGTTTACCCCAAAATGGTTAGGACTGTATATAATTGATGAAAATTAGGGTTCTAGAGCATATAAGCTTAAAACAATAGATGGTACACCTCTCAAAGAACCTATAAATGTCACACATTTGTACAAATATTATAACTAATAATATTTTGAATAGTATGCGTGATAAAGAATGTTGTTAGATTAGGTAGATAGTTTAATGTTTTATCTCACATTGCTTCGTTCTTGATAAACATTTTCATGTGTCTTGAATTATTTTGAGTAATTGTTCATGTGCTTGAATTATTACTTTATTTTTGCATACTATTCAATCATGTGTGTTTTTTGTTAAATTAGATCATTACATGTATTTAATTATTACAAATTAGATCATAAGGGTGTCTAGTTTTACATAGTCACACTTAATAAAAAATATAGTATCTAAGTAGACATAAGTGTTTAATTAGATCACATCAATCACATAAAAATAGATCATGGAGACATATATTAAATGATCTTACCAATATTTCTTAACAAATCACATTGAAATCTAATTCAAACTTGATACAAAAACACATAACTCAGAAATAAAAACATACTCATATATAAAGATCATAATGTTTATGTACATAGTCACCATGGTAGAAAAATGTGGCGTGTCATAGTATGATACATCTAGGGAGGCATATGGATACCATAATCCTCAAGGCTTGGTGGTGGTACATGTCGAGAGACAATGGTTTAGGAGAAACTCAAATGTATCATCCACTCTCGTAGGCCCTAGACTTGGGCTATGGCTATGCCATTGCATACAAGAGCTACAACATGCTCCTGATCTATCCAATCCCTATCCACCTACACTTGGTTGAGCTCTTCCTATACCCTATTGAGTTCTAATAGCAAGAAACCCCATGTCTTGCTCTTGGAAGGAACCTGGGTGGCTCAAAGCTCCTCATAGGTAGTCTTGAGCTCCTCATTTGTAGCTCTTGACTACTCCTCCCTAGCTTAGACCTCCTTAATCTTAGCTCTAACCATGTCAATAGTCCTCATAACACCATCATAATATGTCCTCCACTTCGATAGGGGTTCAAATAATTTAGTATGGTGCCCTATGCTAGGTGGTGGCCTATGCTGAACCCGTGTCATTTGGTGTGGGGACATTGACGGAACAATGTTCGCTGTGACTTGAATGAAGAAGTTGAGCCAGTCGTGTGTACCAACTATAACAAAGAAAGCATAACACAAATTATAATGAGATATAATCAATAAGAACAACCAAATCTAAATAAACATTGAAAAGAAATAACATCACTTGGATCACCAACCCACCAATCATCTCTCATCAACTACTGACCCTCCTCTAAGTCCTCTGCTATATCCTCATCATCATTCATATCTCCATCCATGCCCCCATCCTCTCTCTCATCCCCTCGACATGGTAAAGGTCTAGGTTTTCCTACAAGATGATCATCAAGGAAGACACACTAAGGTCATCCTATCATCCACCACCTATCATAAGAAATCGAGGTGCCTACATCATCCAAGTTAGATGTTGGGGGTGCATCTCTCTCCTCATCCTCTAATTCACTAGGAGTGACATCCATGAGTGTGGGAGGACAAGTGTCCCCTAGTCTAGCACCACTATGTGCAGATCTCAGGAATGTAGGCCACGAACTCAGTGCTATCTGACCAAATTGCTACATCATAAGATCATAATAAAAGGGAATGATGATATAATCATGTCATCCAACCAGTATCCTATCTTGTTGCATCATGGATAACTACTGTGTAAGACCTGGACACTATTGTAGAGTCATGTATGGTCTCCATACTATATCCTCCTCCTCTAAGTGTTAAAATTTGACTCTCAAGTGCAATAGATCTCCGCATTTCCAAGACCATCTAGGTGTATGACAAAAGGCTCATAGATAACTGAAAACCATTGTCGTAGGGAATCCGATAGGTCTAGTAATGTAATATGCTCAAATACCCACACCTAAAGAAGTGTATAATGAAGAATACTTTGAGCATGCCATATAAAAAGCATTTAAGATCAACTATAGATGAGAAATAATACTTTTTCCCTAGGTGTATACTATTTGGTGCTCTTCCATCTCTTGTATAGTGTGGAAAAGGCCCTCATCAAGGTGTGTGTCTCATCTATTAGGTGCTAGAGCTAAGGTGACAGTGATACACATGATCCAATGAACCAAGGGAACATTGGAATATAGAAGCCACTTGAGCTTGATGTGAGCTCTAGATTCGGTAAGAGATATGTGGTGACTGGTGCAATACTAAATATCATGTCTCATCTATCAAGGTTTTTGGGACTCCTCAAAATGAATGGTTTCCCCTTGACCAAGTAATTTGAATATGTAGTGAATTTCCTACAGTGTAATTATCATCTCCCTTGTTGGGAGATGATATGTAGATGTATCAACATCCCACCGCTCAACTAAATCCATAATAATAGCATCACGATACCTCATGGGTTCCATGAAGTATATCTAGTACAATCTAGTGGTATGAAGAATTCGTTCCTCCTAAATCGTGTGAAGTGCTCTTAGAGAAGGGAAAACAATCATCCTCCAAAAAACTATCGAGCATGTGGTGAGACCTATGGGAAGTAAAGGAAATCATCAATAACATGGAAAAATAAGTAATCAAATAGTTAAAAGTAAAGCAATGAAGACTATGGACATAGGCACCATTTTGGGACAGGGTTGCCCAAAGAGGACATAGTCACCCAGTTTGGACATGGATGCCATGATTTTTGAAAAATACTTAAAAATAATGCATAATAGTAAGGTAAATAATAGGGAGAAGGTACAGGAAACTCACCATGGGTGTGATGGAACCCACTGCAACCTCTTCTTATAGGACCTTTAGTCTCAAGGGCTCGTAAGGTCGTTGGCTCGACATCTTCACTCATCTGCACACATGTATCTCTCTTAAAATCTCCAAATAGTAAATGTGAAAATGATGGTCAGAAAGATGACTTTGCACTAACATATAGTAAAAATTATTAATAACATATCCCATTCAAATCACCATAGTGGGGGCCGGTGAACTCTGATTTTGATGTCTATTGTGTTGGATTCATATTTTTGTCCCTGATCATAGTCAGACATTTCCATCACATAGCCTAGCAATTCAATGTGATTAGATTGCTACCTTGATTCCACCTCCATAAAGTAGGTGGAATCAGGGGGCATACATCTACCCTCAAATTTAGCTCTTTGTAGAAGTTGACATATTTATTTGAAAAGCATAAGATGATTTTGAACAACTAACAAATTGGTTTTACAGGATGTGGTTCCTAACATTGTGGTTTTGCAGATGACTACACTGGGGGTTTAATTCTCTCGATCATGAATGAATCATAATATCCATATGAGTATCCTTTTTATGTAGCATGATTTAATTTTAGTACTTTAGCTTACATATGCACGTAGTGTCATATGGCCACTAAATTGGGATAAATGTAGCGTCAAAAAATGTACTCCCTTGTAGGTGATAGTACAATTTCACGCTCATTTTAGACCTATTTTAGTGATCCTTGAATTCATGCACTTTCAACACATCCTAGATAGGCCCTAATTCCCTTTATTATGAATTTTGAGGCCTATTTTTATTGTAGGTAAATAGAAAAAGGTGATCCTATGTCCTCAAATGTAAAGAACCTAGGATGTAAGGGGCCTTTTTCCAAGTTACATTAAGATGTAGATCAACAAGGTGTATAGATTGATTATCAACCCTGAAGGTGAGATAATTAGAATTCGATCTACATATAATTCAATATGGGAATGTATTGGAATTTATTTGGCATTATTAACTTAATTAGACTATGTGCCCTAATATGTAAATTGCAAGATCTTGACAATTGACAGATGGAAACAATAATTTTCAGGTGGATTTGGGAAGCGCACAGTGATATGTACCAACCTAGAAAAGATTTTTTCAAGCACTCTAGAAGGACATAGCTGCCAAGGGGCATCTAAGTCCTTGTAGGGGTGTCCTGCTCAAATTTTGGGGTCCTTTGGTAGCAGATCTGAGACTTCTGTTTTCACTTTCAAAGTTGTCAGAACACTGCTAGATATTTTTGTAACTGAGTTTTTGTGGGTTGACAAGATTTTTAAATGCAACAATAAATGGTTTATCTTCAATCTTCCCTCAATACTCTTCAAACCTATAACCTACACATTCAAAGAGAGGGAAAATGTTGGACCATTTAGGGGCTTGCCTTAATCAAACCCTATGTAAGTGTTTCCACTTCTATAATGGCAATGTCAATGATAAATGGATAAATGGATAGGAAGGAATGATGAAATCATGAAATGATGCAACTCACCACCCTTCACATCAGGTTCACCAAAATGAAATATAGAAAAGGTGATCCTAGGTCCTCAAATGCAAAGAACCTAGGATGCAAGGGGCCTTTTTCCAAATTACATTAAGATGTAGATCAACAAGGTGAATAGATTATCAACCTTGAAGGTGAGCCAATTAGACTTGGATCTACATCTAATTGAAGATGGGAATGTATTGGAATTGATTTGGAATGATTAACCTATTTAGACTATGTGTCTTAATATGTAAATTGCAAGATCTTGACAACTAATAGATGAAAACAATAATTTATAGGTGGATTTGGGAAGTGCAAAGTGATACCAAAAAATCTTGTTTCAACCATTGTAGTAGGATATAATCACTGAGGGGAATGTGAGTCCTTGTAGGGGTGTCTTGCTCAAATTTTGGGGTCCTTTGGTAGTAGATCTAAGACTTCCATTTCCACTTGTAAAGTTGTTGGAATATTATCAAATATTTCTTTAATTGAGTTTTTGTGGGTTGACAAGATGTAGGGTTTTAAATGCAATAATGAAAAATTTATCTTCAATATTCCCTTGATCCTCTTCAAACCTATAACCCACACATTCAAAGAGAGGGAAAATGTTGGGCCATTTAGGGGCTTGCCTCAGTCAAAACCCGTGTAAGAGTTTCCACTTCCACAATGGAAATGCCAATGATAAATTGATAAATAAATATGAAGGAATGATGAAATCATGAAGTGCTGCAACTCACCACCCTTCAATGGCTTCCTTGAAAGACTCAATTCATACACATCACCTCAAAGTATTGCATCTTTCTTTTTTGATTCTCTTGAATGCTTTGGAGACCTACAAAAGGGATTAGCCTTCATAAAACAATAATAAAATGATGACACAAACTTACCTACACTTTGAAATGATATTTGGATCTTGAATTACTACAATAAATATTTGAAATGCTGCTCTTTATTTTCTCTTCAATTGTGGTTCTAGTTTCAAATGGTGAAAAGACTAGGTATTTGTAGGTACTTATTTAATTTCTCAAAAATAGATCTTGAAAGCCAACACTTAAAATTTAAATTTTGAATGTTAAAATATTGCCAACATGTCCAAAATGGGTCTTGGCTAAGTAGGGGGGCCCATATGCCTAAGGCCATATGGGTCCTGGCCCAAAATTCTAGGACACTAAATTTTAGGAACAATATATGAGTTGGATGCATTTATTCAATGTTTGTAGTTTATTGAAAAATGATAGAAATGAGCCCCAAAATACATAATTTTAGGACATTAGGGGGTCAATTAGGCTCAATAATTTAGGGGGGCCAAAACATAGTGTGAAATTGTTAAGAGTGATAATTTATGATGGTATATTTATCCCCCACTTTAGTGGGAGTATGAACTTACGCTAAGACTCACACTAAAGTAGAAAATATAGATCAAGAGGGGTCTGATTGTCCAAATACTGAAGAGATAGGATGACTAAGGACCTAGGGGGAGTGAACAAGCCCCTAGGATCCAAGATCCCATGGAAAAATAAGATGAGAACAAAGGAACACATATATGCAGTAAAGCACAACAAGACAACACACACAAGAATACATGTCAAAAACATGAAGCATACATGATGAAAACACATGACACAACATAGAAAAAGTGGAGCCATGTGTTTGTAAGTGGTTTTACATCCTTGTGAGAGCATAATTTTATATTGGCAACATATTTGATGGATGACATTTAGTATTTGAGACAATTTAAGACCGATTTCTCTTTGCCTTACTGACTCAAATCCTTTTAGTATTAACCTTGTGTTTGTTTTTGTATATGTTTTTCTTATATTCATATCATGTTATGTTTGTATTATGTTGTGTCATATATTGTGTTGTGTTCTTTTCATGTATGTTGGTTTGCTGCATATCATACATATGTGTGTGTTTTCCTTTGTGCTTATGTTGGTTTTCCATGGGATCTTGGATCTTGGGGGCTTGTGCATCCCCCTAGATCCATAGTCATCCTATCTCTTCAACATTTGGATAATTGGACCTTTCTTGACCCATTTTTCTACTTTAGTGTGAGTCTAAGTGTAAGTTCATACTCTCACTAAAGTGGGGGCTAAATGTAGTGTCAAAAATTGTCACCCTTAACAATTTCACACTATTTTTTTCTCCCCTAAATTATTGAGCCTAATTGACCCCATAGAATCCTAAAGTTATGTATTCTAGAGTCCATTGGACTTGTTGTCACATGAAATCACACCTTGTCGAGCACGTAGCTCAACATTCCAATGACACAATGTAAACGAACTCAAGGTGTGGGACCTTTGAGTAAATGAGGTCGAATCTCTAGAGAAGGCCGACTTCCTTTTTCAATCCTAGTGCAATGTGTTGGTCCAACCCAACACATGAAAACCTACCACTAACAACTCACAAGGAAAAGGGGAGAAGGAGAACATGAAAGGAAAATGGAGGTGATACACCAAGATGAAAAGGTCATTTCTTCCTGACCTAGGCTACATAATACATTGTTGAAGAGGGGCAAGGGGACTTTCACAACTCTCTTTTTGGTTGATTCTTAGAGGCATACAAGAAGGTTAGGGTTTGACAAGGTGCTGGAAGGAAAGAGAGTTTCTCAACAAAAAAATTGCAAATGACTTAACTGAAACATATATACATAAAAAATACCAACAAAAACTCAAATATGAAAGGTAATAAACTTACTCAAAAATAAAAGATCTAAGAAGAGGAAAAACTTGATCCATTCCATTGATGTAAAGGAAAAAAGCCAATTTTTACAATAATAGGGATGTAAAAATGCAAGTCTGCCAAAGAAAAACCCTAGAGGAGCTAGATGAAGAACCCTTAAAATGAATACATTTTTTTCCTTTATAGATCAGGCATAATTGAGAAACACAAACTAAACCCTAACCCTAACCAGGGTTAGTAATGAAGCTTGTGCATGCAATAATGGAGCCATCCCATGAAAATATCGATTAGGGCATAGATTTGCCAAGAAATTCAACAAAGAGCAATAAATGGGCATGCGTGCCCATGAAATCCATTTATAGAAGGTAAGGGATGCAATTAATGTCATCCTTGAAGCTTTGGAATTAGATCTGGGTACTCAAAAGTCAAATTGAGCCTCAAAAATGTTGCCCAAAAAACACATCAAAATGTAGGAAGGTTGAGGCATCGGGCCAAAAAAACACATTTAAAAGCATGAATTAAATGGTCTGAAGCCCCAAAAATGTGTCTCCATTGAGGGTTGGTCATCGAGCCATTAAAGATTGGGCATCGAGCCATTAGCTTATCACTTACCACATGCTTAAAAGAGAGGAGGAGGAAACCACAATGAAGAGAGGAAACATCGGGTGTCAGACCTTAGACCATCAGAGGTCAGAGGTCAGGAGGATGTGATACCTCTTATTGAAGAAAGGCAAGAGGTAAAGGGAAGCCCAAAGGCCAAAACCCGAAACCCCGACACTTAGTCAAATTTTGGGATAAAGGCATCGGTGAGGAGAAAAATGGAAGGAGAAGGCGAAAAGTTCAAAGACTTCGAAGCTTGGACCTCAGAACGTTGGAGGTCAGAGGTTGGGAGGAAGGCTTACCTTCTACAAAGGAAAAGGAAAAAAAGGGAAAGTTTAAAATCCCATGAGAAGCAAACTTTCAGAAATCCGAGGGAAGCCTTACCTCTTACCTCCAAAGGTAAGAGGTAAGATGTAAGGGCAAAGGCTGACAACTGAAGGTTGATAGAAGAAAGGAAAAAATGGAAGAGAGGGAAGAGTAATGGGTAAAGGGTAAGGTTGAAGGATGACACCCGAAATACTTAGAAGAAAAAGGGGAAGGAAGGGAGCGATGGAGAAGGCATGAGGGAAGTGAGTAAGAGACAACCCGAAAACCCGAAATTCTGGGACTTAGCAAAATTTAGGAAACCTTCAAGGATAAAACATTGGAGATGGCCCACATGAGATATCTCAAATCAAATATTAGTGATGGGACATCAAAGGGGGGCATGTAATGTCAACAATACCATTTTTCAATAAAATACAAGCACTGAATAAATGCATCCAGTTCATGTGTTATCCCAACACTTAACGTCCTAGAAGTTTAGGATAAGACCCATATTCCCTTTTGCTTATGGGTCCTCCTTCTTAGCCAAGACCCATTTTTGGGCATGTTGTTGGTGGCATTTTAACATTCAAATTTCAAATTTCAAGTGTCAGCTTTCAAGATCTAATTTTCAAGAAATTAGATAAATGCCTATAAATACCTAGTTATTGCATCATTTGAAATCTAAGGTCTAAGGATTATGAAAAAGCTAGAGGTGAACATTAAGAGAATTCAAGAGAAACATTTAGGAGCTTTATTGCAGCAATTCAAGATCCAAGCACCATGTCAAAGTGTCTATGAGTTCATGTCGTTTTATCATCATTATTTTATGAAGGTTAACCCTTTTTGTAGGTCTCCAAAGCATTTGAGAAAACAAGATCCAAATCCTTGAGGAGATGTGTATGATTTCAATTCTTCAAGGAAGAAATTGAACGGTGGTGATTTGCAACACTATGATTTCATCATTCCTTTCCTATCCATTATCATTTTATCATTGACATTGCCATTGTGGAAGTGGAAACACTTACATGGGGTTTGAATGAGGAAAGCCCCTAAAATGGCCCAAAATTTCCTCTCTTTGTGAATGTGCAGATCTCAGGTTGAAGAGGATTGAAGCTAATTTTTCCATTGTTGCATTTGTTGTCATACATCTTGTCAAATCACGGAAAATCAATTATAGAATTGTACCTGACGATATTTCGACAATTTTGTAGATAGAAAATAGAAGCTCAAATCCAACATCAGAGGACCCCAAAAGTTGATCAAGACACCCCTAAGAAGACCCAAATGCCCTTCGGCGTATATGTCATATTAGGCACACTGAAATCAATTTTTCTAAGCAGGTCTACTGTTCTTTGCACTTTCCAGATCTATCAAAAATTGACTATTTTTGTCTGTCAGTTGTCAAGATCTCACAATTTACATATTAGGTCATATAGTTCAATTAGGTTAATCATTCAAAATCAATTCCAATCCATTCCCATATTCAATTAGATGTAGATACAAGTCTGATTGGCTCACCTTTAGGGTTGTAAGTCAATCTAATCACCTTATTGATCTACATATTAATATAACTTGGAAAAAGGCCACCCTTGCATCCTAGGTTCTTTGCATTTAAGGACCTAGGGTCCCTTTTTCTATATTACATTTTGGCGAACCCTCTATGTTTCATTCCACCACACTTGAATTTATAGGTTTACAAGAGAAGAAAAGAGAATCAAGAGATCATTCCGCCACACTCAAATTTGCAGGTTTACAAGTTCATTTGCATTTTTTGATCAAGTCTTATGTCATGATTGAATATTGATGCCAATAGAAGAGCATTGTGGATTCTAGGTGTGGGAGATGCATTTGGCCACTTCCTTCAACCTAATGACTTGTTTCCTAGTGTTCTCATCTTCAAGCTTCATCCCTCTTGCAACCTAGAGCAAGGTATCATTGCATTTAAAATTTTCTTAGGGTGTTTTGACTTCTCCCTAATTGGATCTTATCATTTTTATATACAAATCTCTCTCCAACACACTTGAGTAGGGTTTCTTTGCATTTTAGCTCATAACAACCTTAGATACACATAAGGTTAGGGCTGACACACTGTCTTTTATCAGATCTTTGGCTATTTTTTGAGGTTTAAATACCAAAGTAGGGGTTTGACTGAGGAAAATCCACATATAGCCACCCCAAACCCTTCTTTTTGTAGATTTATTGTAGGTACAGATCTGAAGATGAAAGTTTTACAAAGCAAGAAACAAAGAGAAGACAAGGGGATATAGGATGAAGTTTTAAAGTTTTGAAAAGGATAACAAAAATTCTTTTTCACCAAAATGTAATATAGAAAAAGGGATCCTAGGTGTTCAAATGAAAAGAACCTAGGATGCAAGGGTGGCCTTTTTCCAGGTTACATTAAGATGTAGACCAACAAGGTGATTAGATTAACTTACAAACCTAAAGGTGAGCCAATCAAACCTGGATCTACATCTAATTAAAGATGGGAATGGATTGGAATTTATTTGGAATGATTAAACTAATTGAACTATATGAACTAATATGTAAATTACAATATCTCAACAACTAACAAGAAAAAATGGTCAATTTGATAGATTTGAGTGCAAAGAATAGTAAAACCACTCAAAAAAAATGATTTTAGTGTGCCTAAGAGGACATATATGCCCAAGGCGTATGGGTCTTCTTAGAGGTGTCTTGATCAAATTTTGGGGTCCTCTAATACTAGATTTGAGCTTCTATTTTTTATCTGCAAAATTGTTGGAATTTCGTCAGGTAATTCTGTAATTGAGTTTCCATGATTTGATAGGATGTATGACAACAAATGAAACAATGGAAAAATTATATTCAATCCTTCTTTAATCCTCTTCAACCTAAGATCTCCACATTCACAAAGAGAGGAAATTTTGGGCCATTTTAGGGGCTTGCCTCAGTCAAACCCCGTGTAAGTGTTTCCACTTCCACAATGGAAATGTTGATGATAAATGGATAATTGAAAGGAAGGGATGATGAAATACAAAGTGATACAACTCACCATCCCTTAATGGCTTTCTTGAAGGATTGCAATTATGCACATCACCTCAAGGATTTGGATATTGCTTTCTTGAGTGCTTGAATGCCTTGGAGACCTACAACAAGGGTTAGCCTTCATAAAACAATGATAACTTGATAACATGAACTCACATACACTTTGACATGATGCTTGGATCTTGAATTGTTGCAATAAATCACTAAAATGCTACTCTTGACTTGCTCTCAACAATAATTATTTCTCATAAAATATCCTTCTAGTTTCAAATGGTGAAATGACTAGGTATTTATAGGCATTTATTCAATTTCTTGAAAATTAGATTCTAAAAGTCAACACTTGAAATTTGAAATTTGAATGATAAAATACCACCAACAACATGCCCAAAAATGGGTCTTGGCTAAGAAGTGGGACCCATACACCCAAGGGAATATGGGTCCTGGCCCAAGCATCCAAGATATTGAATATTGGGGCAACTTAATGATTGGATGCATTTATTCAATGCTTGCAGTTTATTGAAAAATGATACAAATGGGCTCCATAATACACAATTTTAGGAAATTAGGGGGTCAATTAGGCTCAATAATTTAGGGGGGCCAAAACATAGTGTAAAATTGTTAAAGGTGACAATTTTTGATACTACATTTAGCCCCCACTTTAGTGATAGTATGGACTTACACTCAAACTCACACTAAAGTAGACAAAATATGTCAAGAGGGGTATAATTGTCCAAATGTTGAAGAGATAGGATGACTAAGGATAAAGGGGGTTGCACAACTACATTTAGCCCCCACTTTAGTGATACTATGGACTTACACTCAAACTCACACTAAAGTAGACAAAATATGTCAAGAGGGGTCTGATTGTCCAAATGTTGAAGAGATAGGATGACTAAGGATAAAGGGAGTTGCACAAGCCCCCAAGATCTAAGATCCCATGGAAAACCAAAATGAGCACAAAGAAACACACACATGTATGATATGAAATAAGACAAAATACATAAAGATACATGTCGGAAAACATGAAGCAAACACAATGAATACACATGGCATGATGGAACATAAAGATGAATAAATGAAAAAAAAATGATGTAAAAACAAAGAAGAGAAACAATAAAATGCAAGGTTAGTACTAAAATAATTCGATTCAATAAGGTAAATAGACCTCAGTCTCAAATTGTCTCAAATACCAAATGTCATCCATCGAATAAATGTTATCTCCCATGAGGACAAGAAAGTTATGTTATCCCACATCACTTATGAAATACATGGATCAACTAGAAAGAAAGTTGTATTATGCTAGGTGGACATGTTAAAATGGTATATATGACTCACACCATAGTAAAGTCCAATATTTGCTAGGTGAATCACAAACAGGAAGGCACATGGGCTAGTGAGGACTGTTTTTCACTAGGTGAGCCCCCAAGATAAGGATGTGAATCACACTAGGTCTACTAGGTGTGTACCCACAACAAGCTGGAAAAAAATAAGAAACACACACTAGGTCTAAAATGTGTGCCCATAACAACCATACCTAGAGTTATACTCCCTAATAACCTTGATAAGGTGCCACAAAATGATCAAGATGCTATGTCAATGCATCACTGAGTTCAACTCTTGTGAACAAAGTGAAGCAAAAAGGCTAAGGTTTAACATCATGGGGGATGAATATGACAAGGTTTAACATCACATGGGATGAATATGACAAGGTTTAACATCATAAGGGATGAATATGATAAGGTTTAATGCTACGGGGGACAAATATGATAAGGTTTTAAAACCTCAAGGGATGTTATAACACCACCAAAAAAGGTGCTTAAACAACAAAAGGGGCACTGTTCAAAACATGAAGGTCACATCTTAGGGAGCATAACACATAAAATCACCACCAAGAGAGGACTAGTCGAAGAATAGAAAATCACACCTTAGGGAACACTAACCATAGTGTTACTACCAAGGAGAATGTCATTCCAAGAAAAAGTTACACTCTTATGGGACATCAAGCCTAATATCACAACAAAGGAGGCATGTAACATGGATTAATAAGTCCACACTTTGGTTGAAAATATCACACTTCTTAGGAGATGTATACTATCATCACCAAGAAGGAACCATTTCTTATGCAAACAATGAGCGGGGGACTATATGCCCCCCTTTAAAATGTCAACATACTTGCTATGTTGGTATTTTAAGGAGAAAGAGGGGAAGAGGGGATCCTTGTAAAGAATGTATGCCTCCCCAAAATAAGTTATCCTTTCCCCCCAAGCACACATACAAGGACATCCACACAAAGGACTATCATGTTGCTGCCATGGAAAAAATGGTTGCACTTAAGATTGTACCACCATGAATAGCAATGATCAAAACACATAAAGCAACAAATTACAAATAGTGGTGAGAAACATGATAGGATGAAGATAATTATTGATGCGAGGAATTAGGTGCATCATCATAAGGAAGAGCACCACAATCCCTAAGATGTTGTATTTTATTACTCAAGGCCTGACATTCATTGTTAGGATGACCATGTACTCGATGATATGCACAAAATGAGATTTTGTTATAACATTTCTTTCATGTTCTTGGAGGAAGAGTAATCAGGAAGTCTTTGAGAAGCCTTGAAAATATATTATATTGATCAATTGTAGGGGACATTTCTTTCTCTGGTGAAGAAAATATTTCTTTCTTATTAGAAAATTTCATACATACAGTAGATGATAAAGCATTCAATGAAGATGGAGAAGAATGTTGGAAACCTAGACCTTGCTTAGAAAAGTACAGTATAAATTTCACTTGATTCCTATCATTTTGTTCCATGTTTGCATTATATCCATGGTTAGAAAGAATTTTGTATGCAAGAACATAACATGCTTCCAACTCAGATGAAGAGATTTTATCTACATGCTTTTGATAAATATTGGATTCTTCCCGAGCACGCAAATCCTTTTTAAGATTTTTAAAGTTAAGCATCTTCCTCTCACGAGGGACAGGAGTTGAAGAGCCCCCATCACCACCATGGGGTGATGTTGTTGACGTATAACCAATTTGAGCGGATGAAACAAAAAACTATTTTGATTTAGACATCTCACTAGTGGCAATGTATTGCAACAACTAAGTTACCACACAATCACTCATACATATAACACAAGAATTAATAGACAACCAAGAAAAATACAAACCATTCCTGCATTGATATCGCTTCCACAACCTATTTTTCCTATTGCTCCTCGATTACTTCAAAATACTAGAAAGGAGTATGATCTTTTGGAACAACTCTATAACACTCTTACTAAGATTTCCTTATGGGACTTGATTCGAACATCGCCTACTTATCATGGTGTGCTTCAAAATTCCTTACAACAAGTTGTGGTCCCTCCTAGTGTACAACCAAATGATGTAGCAGACCTAATTCAAAGTACGAACTTGGTTAATCTTAAAATTTTCTTTCATCAAAGTGAATTACATCTAGTGGAAATACATAAACAAAATGATGCTTTGATGATATTGGTTGTTATTAACAAAGTTGGGATTAGGCGCACCCTTATTGAAAATGGTTTGGGACTTAATGTTTGTAGTGTAAATATGTTGGATAAAATTGGAGTGGATAAGACTAAAATTCAACCAAATTCTTTGTCCATTCATGGTTTCAATAATGTGGGGAAGCAACTTCTTGGTGTGATAACATTACTTGTCAAATTTAGATACATTATTTAACAAAATCCTATCCATGTCATGCCCCAGGAGCTTTCATATAATATTCTTTTGGGTAGACCATGGATTCATGAAATGAATGTAGTGCCTTACACTCTACACCATTTACTAAAATACACTTATAATAACAAGGTTTACACGATAAAAGCTGATCCAAAATTCAAAAATTGTTTACAAACCGAAAAGGGAATGAAAAGTCATTTGAGAACATTGATATCAACTTCAAAATTGGAACCTTTACAAGAAGAAGATAAAGATGAATGTCTTTCATTGGTGACAAAGTTGTTGGATGATGATTAGGGGCTATTAGATTTCACACCTACATTCATGGGGGAATACAAGATAACAAAAAAATGAAAGAAAAAGAGAAAGAAGCTATAGTGGTATCAACACAATCTGATATTGAAACATCCAAGACACGAGTTCACAATTTCTAATAGTGAAGAGAACAAATATTACACATCTACTTATGATGAAAGTGACTACAAAAAACCACCTTCCTTGAAAGAAATGGAAAAAATTTTATGAAAGAGGGTACCAACTCTTGAAACAATTTGACTATAATGGAAAAGGATGTGACATGAAAGAACAAGGTATTCGTGTTCCTATAGAGCTTAATACACAAGAAACAACAAGAGGTCTTGTTATTTCCCTTCAAAAGAAACAAAAGCATCAAGGAGACCTTCACTTAATATCAATGTTATCACACAAGATTCTCCTAAGACAACTTTAAAATTAGTGCATCCTGAACTATTAGACACTGCATGTGAAGGAATACTATTGGATATGTTTCAAAGTGACAAGTCCATAGGAGAATTTTTAGGAAGGAGTAGTACTTCACCTACCCATCATGATAATCAAAGGGGTTTTTATTGTTTGAATGCTAAGGCATATTGTGGGAAAGAAAATCAACCATGTGATGAACAAAATGAACCTAAAATACCTCCTGATGATTTAAATCACAATGCGTTACTTGTGGGAGACACCTTACATGTTCCAATGGACCCATATAATAAAGAGAAAGTGATTCAAATTGGAAAATTTCTTGATGAGGATGAACAAGAGGATCATGCAACATTGATACATATCTTTCCTAAAAATATTTTCTTGGACTTATTCAGATATACTGGCTATTGACCCTAAGATAGTCACACATAATATTGTTCTTGAAGAAAATGCTAAATCGATGAGACTAAAGATACACAAGATGAATCCTAAGATATATTTATTGGTTAAGGTTGATATTGAAAAGATTTTATAAGCTGGTTTCATCTACCCCATTGATTACTCACCTTGGATCTTTAACATTGTGGTAGTGGAAAAACTTGATAATCATATTAGGATGTGTACGAATTTCCATGATCTTAACAAAGCATCTCTAAAGGATGATTTTCCCCTTCCTAATATTGACATGATAGTAGATTTTTCTGTGGGACATGCCTTACTATCATTCATGGATGGTTTTTCAGGATATAATCAAATTTTTATCAACCCTCAAGATCAATATAAGACAACCTTTAGTACACCTTATGGAATGTTTTTTTGGGTAGTTATGCCTTTTGGATCTTTAAAGAATGTTGGAGCAACATATCAAAGAACTATGACATTGATATTCCATGATTTTATACATAAAATTTTGGAAGATTATGTTGATGACATTTTGGCTAAGTCTATAACATGTCAAGATCATGTCAAAATCCTCTAAAACATCTTTGAAAGAATTCGTAAGTACAACATGAGGATAAAATTGAAGAAATGTGTGTTTGGTGTGGATAGTGGAAAGTATTAGGTTTTATAGTATCACATAGAGGCATTGAGGTGGAAACAAATAAGATTGATGCTATAATAAACATTCCATAGATCCTAAAATTTTGCAATTGCATAGCTTACAAGGAAATATTTAGGCTATTTTCCATTTTGTTGTGTTACTAGCAAATTTGCCTCTTCCCTTTAATAAGATCCTTAA
The DNA here is from genome assembly GCA_007258455.2 of Sequoia sempervirens. Classification (NCBI taxonomy): domain Eukaryota; kingdom Viridiplantae; phylum Streptophyta; class Pinopsida; order Cupressales; family Cupressaceae; genus Sequoia; species Sequoia sempervirens. The sequence goes on from VDFB02230031.1 coordinate 113,515, forward strand.
GAAAGAATTAGAATTTAAATCGGGTGAGGATTATGAAAAGGATTTTGAGAACTTGAAATAATATCTAGCTAATCCCCCCGTTTTGTAGCTAGTTACTAAAGGAAAACCTTTTATCCTTTACATATTAGCATCAACCCAAGCTCTTGCTTTGTTATTGGCTCAACAAGACAAGAATGGTAAAGAACATCCTATGTATTATATTGGTAAAACATTTATTGATTATGAAACTCAGTATACAACCATAGAAAAATAATGTTTGGCTCTTGTGTTTGCAACTAACAAATTTAGACATTATTTGTTAAATTTGGAAGTGCACGTCTTTACAAAATTTGATCCTTTAAAACACCTCTTTGCTAAAATAGATTTGTTTAAACGCTTGGCAAAGTGGGTTATGTTGTTAACTAAGTTTGACCTTAAGTTTATTCCTCAAAAAGCAACCAAAGGTCAAGCATTGACTAACCATTTAGCTAAGGCCCCTTCACCTTTAGCATTACCAAATGTTGACTCATTTCCTAATGAAATTATGTTGAAAATTGATGATAATGAAACATGGGAATTGTATGGATCTAAGTGTCAAACTAGCTTCGAAGTAGGGGTTATATTAATACCACCTTTTGGAAAGACAATTTCCTTATCCTATGATCTAAATCTCCTATGTACAAACAACATTGTGGTGTATGAGGCCCTTATCGCTGGGATACGTGTGGCATTGCCCTTAGATTTTTAACACATTTGTATATTTGATGATTCTCAATTGATCATTAAAAAAATTAAGGGGTCTTATAAGAAAAACATGATAATCTATCATAATATAAAGACCTTGCAATGACATTACTAGAGCATTTTGAATCATACATTATTGATAATGTCCCACAAAAGGATAATTGACATGCAGATGCAATGACAAGTGCAACTTCTCTTATTTCTCTTGGGGATTCTTCCATGGATTTCACATTCATTTTCCACACTCTCAAAAAACCATCAATAAACAAAAAGATGAAGGAAACATTAGTTGCCAATATTGAAGCTTCTAGTGAATGTTATACACCAATATTTAATTATCTAAAAGAGGGTACCTTTCTTGAACCATGTTGACGACAATTTTACTCATAGCAAACAAGGCGAGTAAATTCTTCACAAACAAGACCACAAAGAGCCTATCCTTCTTGAAAGATATGGAACAAAGACAACCTAAAAGGGGATTCTTCTTTAACAGGAAAATATTGGCTTTAGTTCAATCCCAAGTCTTTGATAACCAGGTCATGATTGTAGTAGGGTCGCTCTTGGGTTTGATGTGATATTGCTGTTAATCTCAAAGAGACGATTGTTTCTGAATTAAATATTTTAAGCATTGAATTTGCAATTGGATCATAAAGACAAGTATCATGAAATCGAAAGATTTGCAATAATATTTCATGAACATCACAAATTCTTTGCTACCACTTAAGTAGATTTAGCATTAAGCATTCAACAATTTCATAGAAAATGAAATATTTTCAATAAAATTCCATCCATTCATTCAAATTTTGGAACATTTTCAAGAATTTAAACATCTACTCTAAAATAAAGCATAAAAATACTAAAAATTAAAATTTCTCCCAGTTATTCTCCATGCATGCCCCAAAGAATCAATTAAAACAGAGCAAACCACTTTATACTTCACCAAATTGATTCATAGCTACATATAAAATGGTGCGAGCTTTTAAAGAGAGGGGTTTCATTTCTAGACACCGAGTAGGTTCTATATGCACCCTTAAACAACACAACATACAATCTTGTTTGGCTGAACTAACAAAACCAACTACAAAAGATTCATGAGATATGTAGCTATCTAATTGGATCTAATATTAATCAATATCTATGTGCATACAAAGTTTTACGCCGAAATGATCGAGAAAATAGGAAAAAAGAACAAAACTTGAAAAAGTTTTATGCTCTTCTGACATCCACAAATTCTGAACTTAAAATAAAAAAGGGGATCCTTCAGCCTTTTATAAAACACAAGGCTCAGATAGGATAAGAAAAATACACGAGAGGAAATCCAAGGGACCAATCACATCAAGGCACGTGGAATGTATTGACCAATAGGAGAATTGCAATCAAAGTCAACGAAAGTCAACTCCAATTACACATTGAAAATATTTGGGTGTTAATCTTTAATCATCGCTAGGATGATACTTCGAATCAGGATAGTGTGTAGGGACTTCCCATACATTCAGAATGAATAAGTGGAATTTTCTCCCCCACACATCGCTTGGCTCCGGATCTACTACTCTCGGGAATGGGCTCTCCTGAAGATTGGAATTTTTCTCCACTGCATGAGCAATACCGAAATCTCCAGCATTCCGGTGGATCCAAAGCCTTCTGCATTATAACCTCCAAGAATAGGCGATCTGACTTGGACATGATTCTATCCACGATTCAAGTTTTCCTGAACGTCCATACCCAAACTTTGCATCACAATCTATATCTCCTACAATCACAAATTCCACACATTAAATCCCTTTTAAAGAAAGAAAACATTTATAACTTCTCATGTAAATAAAACCATTATTCAAATGTTAGTACAAAATCTCATAAATAACATGCTTTCTAGCATATCATTAATCCTCGCATATATATATATATATATATCAGATTACTAGAATTGTTAGATAATCTCAAAATTTCAAAATTTTCATTTCACATTGCAACCCGGTACTCGGTTTTCAGCTTTACCCATGAAATTTCCCGGACTTCGGTTATACCATACTTCCATCTTACCAGAATCCACACATTGGACCAGAGCCTTCCATTAAAACTCACATTACCTTTCGCCTTCTTAAATTTTTCCGATTTCCAGTACCCGGTACTCGAAACACTTGCATTATGAAGTATTTTTATTAAAGATTACTCTTTTCTTTTCACTTCCGGTGATCTTTCAATTTGCTAGCTCCTGCCATAAGAGTTATTTTTCACTTGGGTCCCCAAGTGTTTCAGTCTTGGGGTGTGTTGTGAGACCACACAACAAACCGACTACCAAAAACACTAGAGCTTGAATTTTGAAACTTACAACTTGATACATAATCCTAGAAGATTTGTTATATAGGTGGTAATTCAATGGTCTTCTTCTTGGAGGCCTTAAAAATCCAAATACTTATAGCCCTTGAGGAAGCTCATGCAAGTGCTTACAGGGGGAATTTCAGAGGAAGATCATTAGTTCAAAAGTTAATACTCATAGGATATTATTGGAGAAACATGGAACAAGATTGTTTTGATCATGTCAAGAAATTTCATAAATGACAAAAGAATAACAATTTGATTCATGCTATCGCTTTCAAAATTTGCACCCAAATTCCTATTGGCCATTTTTGATATTGAGGTTTGGATCTTATTGGGAAGATTTCCCATCCTTCTTTAGGGCATATGTTTATAATTATTGGTTAATATTATTTCACGAAGTGGGTAGAGGTAATTCCTCTTCGTTCCATGACTGCTGAGGTAATATGTCATTTTATATTAGAAAACATCATCACACAATTTGGTATTCCTTATGTTACACCTCATTGTTAATTTACCCAATTACTTTAACCTATACATTCAAATATGGATTAATGCATGAATTATGTCATTATGGTATTTGACGGCTAAATAAAATGAATGAATATGCAATATGATGAAGATAATTTTAAATTCTTATATGATGCTTATGCTATATTGTGAATATGATTTATATGTTATCAACTAAATACAAACATGTTTCTCTAAGTTGGATGCAGGAAAATTTGAGGAAGAGTATCACCCAGGATAAGAGATTGGTATTGGAACATTTCGTATTTCTCTCTGAGTAGAGGCACACAATCACTTGCATAGGTTAGTGGAACCTCATCAAGTTAGCTTGAGTTTCATATTGGTAAGTGCTAAACCTAAGTTGATAAGTTTTTGAGCCATTAGGGAAAATTATGTTTTTGGTCATCTTTGATCCTCCTTTCAACCATTTAATTAAATTAAATTAAAATACTAATACCCTTTGTAACTAGCATGTGTAACATATATTGTATATTTGAATAATATATATGGACATATATGGAATATATATGTATATATAATGGAGCATATATATGTATGTATGTAGGTATGAATATATATAGATAATAATATCTATGTATACTCATACATATATATGTATTATAAGTATATGCAAGAAAAATAAATGAAATATATACGATAATATATATATATATATATATATATATATATATATATATATATATATATCGCATATATACAATTATATATTATTATATTTAAATTGATTTTAGTAAGCCATATTAAGTGGCTATAATTCCACGTATATGCAAGGTAAATGACATAAATAAATAAGTGAAGGGTGGATGCCCAACATATGCACCACTATATGCATTCATTAAACCATTATCATAGCCACGTAGTGGCTGAGTATTTGCACTTTTTATAGTTGTCTGAACAACCACATAAGGTGGTGACTTGGTGATTAAATTGCATGTGTTCCTTTAAAGAAGGAAGCCCACGACTTGGGAAAAAGGTAAGTAAAAGTGTTTGGAATGTATTTGACTTCCAACATGCCATTTAGTGAGAATTGTTTTGCAACCATAAACTACAAATCAACAAAATACTAAGTCACCCAGCTAGCCATGGCAAGGAGATGAGGTAGTCGACTTAGTTTTGATGTCTTTTGCAAGCTGGAAATTGCATTATGAGATAGTTGCATTCAATGTATAAGTGAGTGGAATTATTTGACTTATTCAAAATGCTAGTCGTGGCATTCCAAAGAGCATAGTCAACTGGTTTATATTCATGCTTGGTAGAGTTTTTGAGTGGTGGAAACTTTTAGAGAGCTATTCAAGCCCTAAGTTAAATTGATTTCTATTATCAGTAAACCATTATTAGCATAAATAAAGAGCAACTGCTCATTTTTTGGTTGTCCATTGGTTTTTCAATCTTGAAATAGCTACATACATGAGTTTGAGAGAATAATTAAGTTTAGCAAGAAGAGCATTTGAAATCTACATTTCAATATGCCAAAGAGTGATATTAGATTGCTAGTATCAAATTTAGATTTCTTGATAGCTGTAGACCTGTTGGTTTGTTTTTACTGTAACCAGGTTGGTCTTCTAATCTACCTATGAAATTTCCAATTCCAATCAAGGGAAGCTCGAAGGACCTGGACCAACTGATGAGGATTTTAAAGACCTCCTACACTTTGGGCTCTGCAAGACCCGGGAGGGTGATCCCCTTAATGCTTTTACAATCTTTGCACTATTATCATAAACAACATTAACAACAACAGATAATCTCATTTAATAGCTCAACATAATAGGATAATACTGAATAAAATTGGTTGTTCATCAGTAATATCAACTATTTGGAGCATGAGATAACTACAACACCAAGGCATTTAAAATGATTTTTAATTTTGAAGATTTGGGACCAAGCTAAAAACAATAGAAGTATAACACTTGACCAATGCCAGAAAATGGGCTATGGAGTCATATAACCAGCATTCATCCTATAGTGTTGAACATGTTATGAAAATCCTTGCAAATGTTATCACATTATGACAACCAGACCACTGAAGTTTTATCTGATAACTCTTCTTATAAATCCACCTGAAACATAGCACTCCTGTCACATGTGCTGAAGCAATTACACTATCCTTTGAACAAAAGGAAATAATAAATGCAATTTGTGCTTCATTAAAGCAATTACATTATTCTCAGAATAGAAGGAAACAACATATATCACTCTAATGCAAAAAATGTGCATGAAAAGACTCAGATAATCTTATTATTGAATCCGAAAGAGTAATACATCTCAGAAATGGAGATAATTATCAGCTAAAATATAAACATGAGAGCACAATTCAGAACATACACTTTCAGATTTAATGACTCAATTACATTTCTAGCATTACAGTTCTACCCAGAGCTTCTGCCTGACTTGCAGAGCTTTCAAAAATTGGAATCCCAACCTCTTTTTTTTTTTTTACAATGAGAGAAAAAGAGAATAAAAGAGAAACAAAAGTAGCCCTAAGATCAATCTGATCCGTAGATGCAATCTGGAAAATTCTCTCCCGTTGATCAACAAGTTTTCTCAAAGCATCTCTCATCTCTCTTCCAACTGAATTTTCCTCTTCATTTGCCTTTGTTGTTTGTTGTGAAGCAACATAAAATTATGCCATGTGGAGAAATTCCATCTATCACTTAGCTGCGTGAAAAATGCCTTCATTTTTGTTTGCCCGTGAAAACACTCTTAAAGCCTTTTATTTCTGTTCTTTCATTATGCAACACATTATATCCCACACGTATTAAAGTATCATAACTTTAATATTAGCCTCACAGTCATTTTATAAAGTGAATAAATTTACTGTATTCGTTGCACCCACTTTTAATTTACTCACTTCCTAATGAATAAAATACCTTGCACAATGATATTTTATTCACTGTATTGAACATTTACCTAGCAATGTGAATATTAAATTCACTTGTTAACTTCACATGCCATTTTCCCCCAGCAAATAAAATTAAAGTGAATATTTTATTCACCTTCTCCTTGTGCCTTTTATTTTTTCTGTTCTTGTTTGCTTCAGACTATACTTTCACTTCTAGCTAGTAAAATAATATTCACAGAGTAAATATCCATTTACTTTATAAACTACTCCCCCTTCATGCAATTCACCTAGCTCAAATATTTCATTCTAAAATATTTATTAAGAGAAAATATTTTACCCATCCAACAAAGTCTTTTAAAATTATCCGTGCTCATAACCCCCATTTCACTTCTATCCTTTAAAATACTTGTCAGCAATTAAATATTATGTGGGGCATATTTAATTCACCTTATCACCTATGTTTTACCTTTAAATAAAGGCTCATGACTGTTTATTTGGGGTTGCTTTAGAATACCTTTATTGGATATTTATCCTTTTCTTTTATTACTCTCAACCCAAGACTTCGCCTGACCCACCTGCCACGTGGCAGAATTTTTCCATTTCACCAAACTTACCCTGTGAGCACCTTTCGATCGTGATATAGCGGGCAACAGTCTTGATGTTGCTGCATTTGTATCTTAAATCTCCATCGTTGGTTTCTTTCTGGCTTGTTTAGGTTTCACATTCGAAATATTTCACTTAGAGCATTTTTCCATGCTTTTATCTCTCGGGCCCACCTTTATATTTCATTGGTATATCACTTTAAATGTTTTTCTTTTAATAAAGAAAATGAAACATTTAAAAAAAAATCCCCGCCCCCTTTAAAGCTCTTGACCCGTGAACAAGACTTGACTTGGGCCCACCTTTATTATTTTAAATGTTTTCTCTTAAAATTTCATAAGGCTTTTTGAAATATTTTGTCTTTCCTTTTAAAAGACAATCCCGTGCATTCAAACATCCGCCTGCCATGTGGCAACACCTCGCCATTTCGTGATGAATAAAGAGTGAGCATGTTTTCATTGAGAAATAGCGGGCAACGGTCTTGATGTTGCTGCATTTTGTTTTCTTCAATCTCCATCGTTGATTTCCTTCTACCCCATTTGCTTGCAATGTTTTCCCTAAAACCCTTTGTCGGCTCATTCTCTGTATTTCTTGCTAATTGCATTTCAACATATCCTCTGGTATTTGCAGCAAATGTATTCTCCATACATTTTGCTTTAAAGGCTGCACAAACACCACAATATCATTGGTGCGGGCAAGGGAGACCTTTGCACAACTGTTGATTGTGTTTACTTGAGGGTTTTCTGAGGCTTTTCAACCATCATTTTTCCTATTCTGCGTGCCTTTCAGCGTCCTACTACATTTGAATGTTTCCATTCCCTGTTTCATTGTTATCCCTCTGCTGGTTCGAGCTTCTAACCTTTATTGATTGCCTCTCTTTTTCTATTTGAACAACGCCCCCCTCCTTGCCACTTGCATTTGCTCAAAAGTATCTAAAGACTTCTCAACTCATTCATCTTATGCGGGCTATATACTCTGTGCTCTGTTTTTATGTCACCTTATTCCTCCATGCTACGCCTGCCCTCCTCCAAATCAGCGCGCCTCCAATCTTGCACTTTCTTTTGTTTGAATGTTTCTAAATTTTTTTGACCAGATCATTTGATGCGCACTCCACCCTCAGTGCTTTGTTGGATTCCATACTCTGTGCCATACTCTGTATTCATTAATTCTTGAGACCTTTTCAACAAATCCATAGTGCGTTGGCTTCAGTTGCATTTTTTTTTGTAAAGTTTCTAAGGGCTTTTCAACAATCATTCATGCGTATATCCTGGCCTATCATTTGTGCTTTATGCTTTGATTGATATCCATGCCCCTGTTCTTTTCTCCTCTATTTTCAAACAATCCAAAGTCAATCTCATTAAGAAGCTCTTCTATTAAGTTTTATGCCAAGATCATTATGTTGCTATTCTCTTTGTTTCAATAGAACACCAAAATGTTTAGTTGCACAAAGTTTTCTGGAATCCCTATTGGTAAGTATGCAGGATCATCTCAGTCAAGCCTGATGCCGTGTGCTTTGTATCTTGACTCATGCAAAGCAAGAGAAACATCACAAAAAATGGGTAGCCCACTTCATAATCCCTTTTACTATCTTGGGAATAACACTCACTTGTAGAATAGATGTTTTGTAAATCAGCTCATCTGCCCAAAATGACTTCAAAATGTCTCTTCATGAGTGATTATTGGGTATTTCCACTATTCTATTTACTTCCACCAACACGATTTATTTGAAGTGGCTGCAATGTTGCAAACATTTGCAATCTCAAACTGTGCAAAGCATGTCAGGCCCTATGTGGGTTTGGCTAAAAAAAATTTCGTTTTCAAGCAAATTTTGCCTTGAACTGAGCAAACACACTTTCTAAATGCATTTGAATTGAAAACATGAGCTGGGTCTCCATTAAAACTGGTTTTTGGGCACATTTGAAAAATGGTGAAAACAGGCCAAGTGGGCTCTGGAATTTCCCCTGAAAACTGAGCAAATGACCTCCTAGAGATGTAAAAACTTGCAAGCTTGTAGATAGCAGACCCGAGAATTGAGTACAAAATATGGATTGGAGAAATCAATCACGAGGAAAAAGTTATTCACTGTCAAAGTTACTCAAAAGAACTTTCTGCAACAAACAACTATTCTGAACCAATTAAAACTCAATAGATCACCTCGTTGCAAAATATCAAATCAACTCCTAGCGAGCTGCCACTGGACACATTAACACATTTAGATGAAATGAACATGTGTGCAAAGGGAATTAGGTTGAGTCATTGTTGATCAAAAGATATTGAAGGTCAAAATTGACCTCTTAGAAACACTGTCAGCAATGTAGATGCAAAATTGAAGAAATTGCATTTGGTTTTAATCTGCTAAAAATAGCAAATCAACTCATGAGGCTCTGAAAATTGACACGTGACTTCATTTTGGTATGGAGAATGCAGAAAAACATTCATTTTTACATGACATTCATCTGGTTGCAAAATGCAAGCTCAAACGGGAGGCTAGTTTGCATAACTGAACGTTTGCAAACAGCTGAATAATGCAAAAACCCTCCAGCTTCACTTTTTGAAACCATGACAAAACTTATCACAGGGAGCTAAAAATTGACACACACACTCACATAGGTCACATGAGCGGGTCCACAAGTGGGTTTTTCTTGGAAATTAACAGGCTTGAAATTATGACCCTTCAAAGTAGGCCATTCAGACAGATTCTTCAAATGCACTTCTAAAAGTGCAGAGGCAAAATTTTCGAAATGGGCATCTCAAATTTGCAAAATTTGAGAGTGCCATCAAGACCGATAGTAAAGAAGCAAGAAAGAGGTGCAAGAATAGCGCTGAGTGCTAGAAATCAAGAGGACATCAGGTTTAAATTTGAGTTAATAGTGTAGATTTGAAGCAAGGATTACCAAGAATAAAATCCAAGCTATTTTATTCTAGGCATGATTAAAATGTTTTTCTTTCTTTCTCTTTCAAATTTTGATAAAAGCTCTTTTATTTTTCTAAGTTTTATTTTTCCATTTCTATGTGCAAAGTGTGGCTATTTTGGAAAGAATATGAAGGCATGCACAAAGAGCTTAGTTATTTAGGAATAATGCCAATTAAAAATGAAAAGTATTATTGAGAACTAGTGAAACCAATTTGTTATATCAAAGTAGTTTTCTTTTAAAATACATTGCTAAAATCATGTTTGATTTATGTAATATTGAATTATTATATATTTTTGCTAGAGAGCTTCAGTGAAAGAGAAGACTCTCCCTAAAGTCATGTTTAACCAAACAACCAACTTATTAAACCAAAGTAGCAAAGAAAAGCTAAGTATGGGAATATGATATTATCCCAATGAGATAGTGTCTTATATATTGTTATCAAACAAGTTTGTATTATATTTCAGTAAGAAGGTCTGAAACATAATAAAAGTGGAAATATCAATGATATCTTTGAGAATTATAAAATTACATAATAGACCAAGAGTCATTATTATTACCTATTGATTGAAAATCATGTATCCTGGATAGAGGAATTTATTCTCAAGTTATTAATCAAAGGCCTTAGTGCTAGGAGGTTTTAAGGTGCAAAAGCACAAATAAATCTCCTATAAAAATAATTCTCTGGTTTGGATATAAACTTATCATACATTTATATATGAGGATATGTGTGTCATATAGAAGGATAGATATATGAATGTCTATATACATACAAGCGTAGGTACCATATAAAATATTCAAAGGATAACTTGAAAGAAACTTGTGAGGAATCTGGAGATTAGTCGGATGGTTTCAATTGAGTTGTCTAAAGTTAAACAACTTAATATGCTGAATTATTATTGGATATTGCCATGAATATAAAGGTTTATATTGATTCAAATTAAATGATATTTAATATCATGATTAACTAGATCAGTTACAGTGTTCTAGAAGAATAGAACTGGACTTGTTATAACAACGAAGAGTTTGAACCATTATTTAAGAATAAGATGATTGTCTATTTATGTTCACTCCTAGATTAATTATATTCAATATGGAGTTCTTTAGGAATGAATCCAAATAATAAATGTTGGATAACTAAAACTTTAATACGGAGAAGTAATCTTTAATTTAAGTTTAATAATAGATTATTATACATATCATCATATTTTTAGTAATTTTAGATTGAGACTAGGTGTGTCTAGTCGATGAAATTGTGTCATTAGTATTAACTAATTATGCATAAAATAGGAGAGTAGTTACTCCCATGGTCAAGAGCTAAGGACTTGAGTAAAAGGTAGTTGCAAAGTTTCAGGATGTTACATGAACGTCACTAGAAAGATCAAGTCAGGAAAGTATAACCAATCAATTCATTTAATTTCATAAGAAAGGACTCAAATAAGAGGTAGATGCCTAGACCCAACATATTGTGAGAATGTAACATGGGTATTCAAGTTAGATGTGTTAAACCTATTTATTCAAATAATCAACACTAGTGAAGTCATCACTATTAAAAGATATTCTATTTAAGTTAGTTAACCTTTGGGTCAAACCAAAAGAAGAGTTATCTATAGGTCAGTAGGATTTCCAAGTCGAGTTAGAGGTGGGTGAACTTATGACATTGCTTCCTTAAAAAGTGGATTGATTATATTTATCAAACTTTGGCCAAAGTAAGTCTAAAAGTCATTGCTTACACTTTGTTAGTTCATTGTGCTCCAGGTTTACATAACTTGTCAGTAGAGTCATGCATAGTTAGAGAATTTCTATAGTTGTATGACCATACATGTCATGTAGGACAGAACACTAGATACTCAGATGGCAATACTAGAGGTTCTTATACTATGCTCTTTATCAAAGGGCAGTGTCATTTTTAGTAGGAAGGTGTGTGGGGGACCGCTGGTCTATGGTTGGAGGTAAAATACTTGGGTGATGCTCTCCTTGCAGACAACATATCGAGACTTGTGAAATAGAAGAGGTAATCTAGATAAGGATACCTCAACCTTGATCTCTTGTAAATTATGAAATGGTGTATATGATCATGAATTCTATTTATAAACTGTATTTGAAAAGATGAGTTTCATTTACTTGAATTTTAGTTTTGAAATTTTAATTATGTAAAAGTTATATGAAGATATCTATGTAGTATGGAAATTATGTTATTGAAAAAGAAATTTTTTATTTTCATGTTTTTGGAAACATTGAATTATTCACAAGTCATAAGTTAAATCTTAGGTGAAAAATATAGAGGAAACATTGGGTATGTTATATGTGGTATCAGAGCTACTAGGTTCAACACTTGGACCTATGAGCTAATTACATAAGTTTTTCCCCAAACATTACCAGTAGCTAATGTTTGAAATGTTCTTATGTCAGAATGGTAGGAAAAAGATGAACAAGGAAAACAATAAGGAAGTCAATTTCCTAGAACTTGTCTAACTTTAGGACTAAGAAAGAGGACCATTCCTGGAGGTTAAAATCCTTAGCCATATTAGCTACACAAGAGGTGCTTGGTTGGCTGACTCTAAGACACTGGCTGATGCACTCAAGTGTATCATGCTAGAGAAGAAGCAACAAGATATAGTAGCTATGAAGGTCATTGATCCTATCTTTGTGGTCAAACCTATTGAGCCATCAAATCATAGGGATATGCCTTTTGGTTGTAGTAGGAATGCACTTGTGATTAACAAGAAGGTTATGGATGCGTACTTGATAGTGCATGCTCCCTCCAAAATTGTTTAGTTTGTTGGAAGTTTGGAAGTATGTCATCGTTGATGTAGCTTGGAAACATGAGCATGAAGTGTACATACATCAGTTAATTCAGTTGTCCCAGTGTTGTCATTGATGTCAACATTGCGGGGAAGCATTTTTGGTGTCATTTGTACATTACTAACCAAAAATTTGATCTATTAGGAATTTGGCTAAGTTTTCTCTGTTGACGATGTTATGGTTTAGTGCATTAGTTTTTGGGTCCTCACTTCACCACAAGAAGAGGTATAAATCCGTGCTTTTAACCATATCATTATGATTGGCTTATACAACTATATTCAAGATATCTTGAAGTTTTATGAAGCATACAAGAAGATATCATTGAAAGAGTTCAACTCTGTATATCACTATCATCTCTCTATTTAGTATATCAGTGTGGGAGATTTCACATTTCCTTAAGAAGAATGTTTTGGTGCTGTGGTTCTAGAGTTAGTCTCAATGATGTTGGCGAAATGTGAAATTGAAGAAAGATCAAATTTAGAAGTTGCATGTATTGGGAAGCATATGTATGATTGGAAGTTTTGTGTTTAGGTCCAATTCTTGGCCGACCTAATACATGATATGTGTTGAGAAGATTAAATATACATTATAGATGTTAGTTGGATCTATCTTAGATCCGTGTCGACCTAAATTTAGTATTGCATGCTTGCTTGGGTGTGAATATGATTTTGAATCATGTGTGGTGTTGACAATAGCTATTTTGGATTGTTTTTGTTTACATCTAATTAGGTTGACCTAATTGATGTGTGAAAATGTATTTGGGTATATATATGAGATATTTTGGAGTTGATGATAGAGATGAGTGAGAAAAAATGATATATCAGATGCGAGTGGTCTCATATGATGTGAACATGTGAATTCAATGGTAAGAGTTCAGAATCAGAGTAGAGTTGTTGAGCGAATGCTAAGTAGAGCAATAATTTATATTCAGAGCTTTAAAGGAACTAAAATACAACACAAGGAAGGTGTACTTTGTATCAGTTCATACTTTGGCAATGAGCCATTTTTGTATTGTATTTAACTCTGACTATGAGCCTTATAAGGATAGTGTGTCCTGGCAGTGAGCCCCTATAATATACTATATCTAGATATAATATATTGTGAGCTAATCCTCACCGTGGTTTTTCCCATTTTGGGTTTTCCACATAAAAATCCTGGTGTTCATGTGTTTTGTGACTTTGTGGATGATTCATGCTTTCATTTTGTATTCCAGTTAATATGTTTTGGTGATTAGATAAGTTGAGTTTAAAAGTTTAATAGAGTACTGATTCACCCCCTCTCAGTATTCAGAATGTTCAACATAGTTAACTCTGAGGGTGAGGAAGAAACTGAGGATATTGCTCTTTCTAATAGCGACTTGTAGTCGCAAAGAGTCAAAGTTCATGTACTAAATAAGGATACTATGTACTCCATGAATAATATAATAAATTTTTTATTTTATTAAGTTGAACGAATGGATATGATTAATTCCAATTGATACAAATGCTAAATTAGAGGAACTAATTGTATGCATAAATTGAAAAAATCAGGGGAAGTAGAAAATTCAACATTTTATGAACCAGAAAAAACGATGGAGATAACCATAAGATATGACAACCTTTTGACAACCCTGATTCAAAACTAGATAAAATATTAGCAATGATAATTAAAGCAAGAGTGAGAGTTAGTACCTTAGAGAAGGGGGTTAAAGGCCAAAGTAGGCCAAAAAATGAAACATCTCACAAAAGTAAAGATGAAAGTAAATGTGAACACACCACCCAAAATGAACATGGACAATTCAGAGTCAAGGCTTGTTAATTAGAAAAGAAACCGACTAACCCTTGAAGTATCTAAGGTTATGAAGAAGATGAAGCCACCAAGAATTATAGATAAAATTTCTTAGAAAAGTTGGTTGCAAGGTAAGATTTTGGTCGATAAATTATGCTAATCGGACAAGAGCTTAGGTAGAGTAGTGTTGGTTTGAAGCTAAAATTGAACTTCCAAGTTACTCAACAAGAGTAATTTTGTAAGTAGCCTTAGGATCTTTTTATGTCATTCTTTGAATAAATGGGTTATGGAGGAGACTGTGTTGCAAAAATGGTAGAATAATTAGAAAACCTTGGGAAAAGAAGTATTTGCAAGGTACACCTACTGATGTGAAGTTAAGGAAAATGTCAACCATGTAGTTGAAGAGAGCCAAGAAAAAGGGATGCCAACACTTTGCGGTCAAAAATGGAAAAAAATAAGATGATTACAAAGAGTTCATATTTTAAGATGATTTAAGGTATTATGAGTCCAAAAAACACTAAGGAAAGAAGAGGAGTATATGGATCAAGAAAAGATCATATACAAATAATTACCCTATTTAACATGGTTTGATTATGTATTTCTAGACCAATTACCTGGATTACTTCCTAAGAAAACTTTTGACCACAACAAAGTTGTTGGAGTTGATGGCTTAGCTACAATAGCTATTAGCAAAATATTTGAATGGTTAGGAAAAAGTCAAAGGACTTTGACCAAATAAAAGAGAAGTAACTACAACACTAATTCTAAAAGTTCCTGATTTAGAAGGCCAATTTGTGGTTATCATAGATGCCTTGGGAAAGGTTAGGCAGATGCTTATGCAATAAGGGCAAGCCATCGCTTATGAGTCTAGGGAATTGAAGATATATGAACAAAACTATGCTCCGCATGATTTCAAGCTGAAAATAATTGTTTAAGTTTTATAACTATGGAGGCATTATTTGCTTGGGAAAATTTTGAGTTTAAGACAGACTATCATGGTCTAAATTATTTCCTTACCCAACCAAATTTGAATGCTCGTCAAAGGAGATGGCTTGAGTTAATATCAGACTATGATTTTGAAATCAATTATATTAAGGGAAAATAAAATAGAGTTGCAGATGCCCTAAGTTGAAGGAGGTATATCTCCTCATAGATATCTATTCATTCTAATTTCAAGAATCAAGTGTTGCAAAAGTCCTAGGGAGATGAATACTATGAGTAAGTCAAACAAGCTCTTATGGATGGTCCTCAAGATTCAAAGGATGATGGGTGTCATTTTAATCCAAATAGACTGCTAAGAATCAGAGGAAGGATGTATGTACCAGACTTTGAGGATTTAAGGAATACGATGTGGAAGTTCATTTTTCACCCTATTTAAGACATACTATAGTGACAAAACTTTTGGATAATGTGAAATTGCTATATTTCTAGAAAGGAATGAAGAGAGATGTTGCAAGGTTTGTAGCAGGTTGTCTAGAGTGCTAGAGGGTGAAGATAAAATGTCATCCCCTGAGAGGACTTTTATATTCTCATGAAATTCTAGAGATGAAGTGGCGGATCATTAGTATGGGTTTTGTACAAGGTTTTCCTATGTCAAAGAATAGGCATAATGCTATTTTAGTAGTGATGGATAAGCTCACCAAGGTAGCCCATTTCATATTTGGAAATTTGATAGGTGGGGCACTAGTCATAACTTTCAAAATTTGTGCAAAGAAGTGTTTTGGTTACATGGTGTTCCTGATAAGATTATCTCAGATAGGGACACACATGTAACGTTAGGGTTTTGATAAACCATATTCACCTCATTAAAAACTCAGTTGAATATAAGCTCAAATTATCACCCTAAGACAGATAGGGAGACAAAAATGGTAAACCAAGTCTTGGTGCATTTGTAGAATATCCTTATTACAACAATTTCTATCATTCCATGATAAAATTAGATCCATTTGAAACATTATACAGAAGGAAGTACCAAATTCCTATAAGCTGGGATAATCTAGAAAATAGGATTAGCCTAAGTCTAGAAATGTTGTCAGAAATGGAAGAGTAGATTAGATTGATAAAGAAGATAAATAAGTGGAGAATAATGATAGGAAAAAAAGTTGTGATGATGCTAAGCATATACCAAGACAATTCTTAGTAGAGAAAGAGTGCTTGAATCATGCAAATTATACCAGTGTGTTAGTAGGGTCACTCAGTGCAAGGTCCAATAGGACTAGATTGCAGAGGGTAGTGCTACAAGGGAGGATTATAATGAGATCAAACAAAAATTTCCCATCATTTACATGATTTTAAAAATTGAAAGTAAAACCTTTATTTGATTTAATATATGGTATGATACTTTAAATAATCGAGGACAATGATTCTTAAGGGGGAGTATGTTACACCCCGTTGTTAATTTACCCAATTACTTTAACCTATATGTCCAAATATGGATTAATGCATGAATTATGTCATTATGGTATTTGATAGCTAAATGAAATGAATGAATATGCAATATGATGAAACTAATTTTAAATGCTTATATGATGCTTAAGATATATTGTGAATATGACTTATATGTTATCAGCTAACTATGAACATGTTGCTCTAAGTTGGATGCGGGAAAGTTTGAACCCTCCAAAGGGGGAGAGAGAATATCACCCAGGAGAAGAGATTGGTATTAGAATATCTGGTATTTATATCTAAGTAGATGCTCACACTCACTTTCATAGGTTAGTGGAACCTCATCAAGTTAGTTTGAGTTTCATATTGGTAAGTGCTAAACATAAGTTGATAGGGTTTTGAGCCATTAGGGAAAAGTATTTTCTTGGTCATCTTTGATTCTCCTTGACCATTTAATTAAATTAAAATGAAATACTAACACCCTTTGTAACTATCATGTATAACATATGTTGTATATTTGAATAATATATATGGATATATAGGGAATATATAGGGAATATATATATATATATATATATATATATATATATATATATATATATATATATATATATATGATGGAGCATATATATGTATGTATGTAGGTATGAATATATGTAGATAATAATATTTACATGTATACTTATACATATATATCTATAAGTATATGCAAGCAAAATAAATTAAATATATAATATATTATTGTATATATATAATTATATATCATTATATTTAAATTGATTTTAGTAAGCCATATTAAGTGGCTATAATTCCACATATGTGCAAGGTAAATGGTAGAAATAAATAAGTGAAGGGTGAAGCCCAGCATAGGCACCACCATATGCATTTGTTAAACCATTATCATAGCCATGCAATGGCTGAGTGTTAGCACTTTTTATAGCTGTTTGAATAGTCACATAAAGTGGTGACTTGGTGATTAAAATGCATGTGTTCCTTTAAAGAAGGAAGCCCATGAATTGGGAAAAAGGTAAGTGAAAGTGTTTGGAATGTATTTGACTTCCAATGTTCCATTTAGTGAGACTTTTTCTACAAGCATAAACTACAAATCAATAAAATACTTAGTTTTGATGTCTTTTACAAGTTGGAAATTGCATTATGAGATAGCTGCAATCAATTTATAAGTGAGTGGAATTTCTTGACTTATTCAAAATTCCAGTCGTGGCATTCCAAAGAGAATAGTTGAATGGTTTATTCTCACGCTTCAAGACAAAGTTTTTGAGTGGTGGCAACTTTAGGAGAGCTATTTGAGCCCTAAGTTAAACTAATTTCTATTATTAGTAAACCATTATTAGCATAAATAGAGAGCAACTGCTCATTTTTTGGTTATTCACTGGTTTTCCAATCTTGAAATAGTTGCATATGTGAGTTTGAGAGAAGAATTAATTTTAGTAAGAAGAGCATTTGAAATCTGCATTTCAATACACCAAAGAGTGAGATTAGATTGTTAGTATTAGATTTATATTTCTTGATAGTTGCAGACTGATAGTAAAGAAGCAAAAAAGAGGTGCAAGAATAACGTTGAGCATTGGAAATTGAGAGGACAATAGGTTTAAAGCTGAGTTAACAATGCAAATTTGAAGCAAGGATTACCAAGAATCAAAGCCAAGCTATTTTATTCTAGACATGATTAAAATGTTTTTCTTTCCTTCTCTTTTAAATTTTGATTAAAGCTCTTTTATTTTTTTGATTTTGCTTTTTCCATTGCTATGTGTAAAGTGTGGCTTCTTTGGAAAGAATATGAAGGCATGTATGAAGAGCTTAGTTATTTAGGCATAATTCCAATTAAAAATGCAAAGTACTATTGAGAACTAGTGAAACCAGTTGGTTATATCAAAATAGTTTTCTTTTAAAATATATTGCTAAAATCATGTTTGATTTACGTAATATTGAATTATTATATATTTGTGAGATAACTTCAGTGAAAAGAGAAGACTCTCCCTAAAGCTGTGTTAAACCAAAACAAACAGTTTATTAAACTAAAGTAGCAAATAAAAGCTAAGTATAGGAATATGATATTATCCCAATGAGATAGTGTCTTATATATTGTTATCAAACAAGTTTATATTATATTTCAGTAAGAAGATCTGAAACATAATAGAAGTGGAAATATCATTGATATCTTTGAGAATTATAGAATTACATAATAGACCAAGAGTCATTATTATTACCTACTGATTGAAAATCATGTATCTTGGATAGAGGACTTTATTCTCTTGTTATTAATCAAAGGCCTTAGTGCTAGGAGATTTTAAGGTGTAGAAGCACATATAACTTTCCTATAGAAAATATTCTCTAATTTCGATATAAACTTATCATACATTTATATATGAGGATATGTGTGTCATATGGAAGGATAAATATATGAATTTTTATATACATACAAACGTAGATACCTTATAAAATATGCGAAGGATAACTTGGAAGAAACCTGTGAGGAATCTAGAGATTAGTCAGATGGTTTCAATTGAGTTGTCTGAAGTTAAAAAACTTAATATGGTGAATTATTATTGGGCATTACCATGAATATAAAAGTTTATATTGAATAAAATTAAAAGATATTTAATATCATGATTAACTAGATCAATTACAGTGTTCTAGAAGAATAGAACCATACTTGTTATGTAAGGCATAGCTAGTGGTATTCTAGAAATTTTTATTTGACTTTATATTTATGTAGTTTGGTGTTTTGGACATGGTTGATGCTGAGACTTTGGATTATGGATATAAATGTTTTATATGGATCCTTGGATATTTATTTTATTATAAATGAAATAATATGTTCATTTAATAAAATAACTCGATTATGAAGTATTATGGTTATGCGCTTAATTTTCACAAAAATAATTATTTCTAATATTATGATAAATTTAATAATAAATTGATGTTAGAAATTTTAATCTTTATATTTATTGTTTTAGCTATAATTTCCAAAATGTACTAATGTTTCTAATGAGATGTTTAAGGTGGGTAGTCCAGGTCCCTTAAGAACTGAAGACAAAGTCCAAATGCTAAATGTTTATTATTGGTTTTAATTTTTGTCAGGGGGTTTAATGTTTGAGTATATTTTGATTTTCATGTCCGTTTATAAATGGAGAGAAAAATGTTTTATTAAATTATATTTTTATTTGGATATTATATTATTGAGAGAAGTTGAAGAGTTGGGAGTTGTTTTATTTTAAAGAGGGAATTAGAATGGTTGGGGGGGAAGAGGAAATGAAAGTGATGTAGATTGTTTTATTTATTTATTTATTAATTGCTTCTGGAGAGGAAGGAAACATGGCTAGAATGAATTGGTTGTAGGATGGTGTTGGTTGGAAAAAGACTTTGTAAATTTGGACAGGTTGTTTGGGCTGATCCTAACTTGGACAACCAAGGTATGCTTGATTTGTATTGGTAATTTTAGTGTTGTTATTGAATTCTTGATAGATGGTTTGAAAATTGTTGCTTGTTATTATTTTTGTGTGGTGTCATGTTGAGTAATAGGGGGTTTGGGTGTGAATAAGGAGCTGATCTTGCATGAGGGATGAGAGCCTCCTTCGTTTGGGGTTGAGGAGGGCGTGGAGCCTCTCTTAGGGATTTGTGATTTTTTTTAAAAAATGTGTTTACAATAGAGTTATGACTTGGATAGTGTATGGAGAATAGAAGGATGGATTTGATATAGTGGTGTGGAGTGTGTTGGATGTTGGAAAGCTACAAATAGAAGGGTTGTATTTCATATGGATGGTGGTGGTTGTGTGTTGAAGAATGGAGTTGTATGTCAAAGTTGAGAATAAATATTTGTTCCCCAAGAGGGAAGGGAATCCCCTTCTCCCCCTTTACAAGAATTTTGTGAGTGGATTCTTTGTGTGTGAGTCATTGTTCATGTTTTTATTATTTGAGTTGAGCATTTGGATTTTGTCTTCCACTTGAGGGTGGACTTGATTTCATTAGTCCTATGGCTGGGAGGAGAGTAGGTATGGGCTGCTCTATTCAGTATTTATAGGTTTATAAAGCATCATCTGGATTTACTAAAGAAGATTTAATATACGAGTTCCTTATTGTTTTGTTGATACATTCAAAATTACTAAATGAAAAAAGTCTCTGATGAATCTCAGTAAATTCTAGATACTTAGGAATATTGCTATTATATTTCAAGTATTAATTTATGAAAATAATTGTACAAATATTGCACTAATTTTATGTGACAATAATGGATTGTAAATTAATATATTTAGTATGAAATGTATTAAGTTTCTTGACCGGCTGTGGACGAGTATGATTATATCATTCACAACCATTACTTAAGTCTCTTTCTTTACTGTCATTTATTGTGAAAAATGTTCTTGTTACATGCATTCAAATTGTAACATATTTGCTTTTATGTTTTTCAGTTATAACTCTCTGTATGTTCAACAATATATGTATTTAAGTATGTATATATATATTTATAAACATTCACATTAATATTTGTGTTCTTTAGATAACAAAAATTTATAATAATGTTGATATTTTGCATTATATGTATCTTCATAAAATAAGGATAATGTGTTCCTTAGTGACAATTTTGTTTTGTTGTAAGCATAATCTTTGTTAACATTAATATTTCTTTATTCATTTTTTTAATTTAAATTTTGTATAGTATTGGAAAAATCTAATTTGGAAATAAAATTCTTTGTTCAATGGTTGCAGACAAGTTTTCAACATTACTCTTTTATATACATATCATTAAGCAAATTTATAATTAAGTGTAGTTGTTTATCTTTATTTATTTTATTAATTTCATCTTAAATTTAGTTATTTAGTTAAAATTTATTAGCTCGTTTTAGAGAGGGCATTACATATTATAACAAAAAAGACTTTGAACAATTATTTAAGAGGAAGACTATCTATTTATGTTCACTCGAAGATTAATCGTATTCGGTATGGATTTCTTTAGGAACAAAGCCAAAGAATAAATGTTGGACAACTGAAACTTTAGTACAAGGAAGTAATCTTCAATTTAAGTTTAATAATAGATTATTATACATATCGACAAATTGTCAGTAATTTTAGATTGAGACCATGTGTGATCCAGAACAACCTAGGGGTGCTTCAGAGGTGTTAGTTCAAGCAAAGATGGAAAATACTAAAAAAAATATTATTTTTCTTCAATATTTTCTACATTTTAGTAAATCGCGTTTTCGGAGGTCTTCGGAGTGGAATTTGGGTTTGAAACTTTCATCGCTTCGTTAAGATGAGTAGCAGAGCATTGGTCTTAAGGGATTGGAATTAGATCTCTTCGAGACCTTCCAACGAGGTAGAGAAGTTTAGATTTTGACCACCGGGCTAGGAGTTATGACCCCGCTAAGTTGGGGTAGAAAATAACACATGTTTTTTTTGAAAATTTTATGTTTTATTGATTTATTTTTGTAATTTTGAATTCCAAACAACATGATGACTATTGGAATTCCTCTTTCTATGTACATATTCTACTTTTGAATGTAAATAATTTAGTTTTGGAGCTACATACAACTCTCTTTGAGTTTGTTGTTCTTTATGAAAACTCACAATACTGCAGGTTGTGCATCAGGTAGTGTCTTCAAATTTTTAAATTCGGATCAATGTGTGTCTAGTCGATGAAATTGTGTCATCAGTATTAAATAATTATGCATAAAATAGGAGAGTAGTTACTCCCATGGTCAAGAAATAAGGACTTGAGTAAAAGGTAGTTGCCAAGTTCTAGGATGTTACATGAACGTAACTGGAAAGATCAAGTCAAAAAAGTATAAATAGTCAAGTTGTTTACTAACATAGTAAGAAAGGAATTGAATAAGAGGCAGTTTTCTAGATCCAGAATGTTGAGAGAACGTAACATGGGTATTCGAACTACATGTGTTAAACCTATTTAGTCAAATAATCGACACTAGAGAAGTCATCACTATTAAAAGAGATTCTATTTGAGTTAGTTAACCTTTGGGTCAAACTAAAATAAGAGTTATCCATAGGTCAGTAGGATTTATAATTTGAGTTAGAGATGGGTAAAATTATGACACCACTTCCTTAAAAAGTGGATTGATTATATTTATCAAAGTTTGGCCAAAGTAAGTGTAAATGTCACTACTTACACTTTGTCGGTTCACCGTGCTCTAGGTTTACATAACTTGTTAGTAGAGTCATGTATAGTTATATATTGTCTATAGTTGTATGACCATACATGTTATGTAGGACACAACACTAGAAACTCAAATGGAAATACTATAGGTTCCTATACTATGCTCTTCATCGAAGGGAAAAGCCACTTCCAATAGGAAGGCATGCGGGGGACTGCTAGTCCATGGTTGGAGGTAAAGCGCTTGGGTGATGCTCTCCCTCTTGTAGATAAAATTCTAAGACTTATGAAACAAAAGTAATCCAGATAAGGATAACTTGACCTTGATCTCTTGTAAATTGTGAAATGGTGTATATGATCATGAATTCTATTTATAATCTGTATTTGAAAAGATGAGTTTCATTTACTTGAAGTTTGGTTTTGATATTTCAATTATGAAAAAGTTATATGAATATCTCTATGCAATATGTAAATTATGTTATTGAAAAAGTTTTTTTTTATTTTCATTTTTTTGGAAACATTAAATTATTCACTTCATAAGTTAAATATTAGGTGAAAACTGTAGAGTAAACATTAGGTATGTTACACCTTCAACCCTAATTACGGATAATGGGACACAATTTGAGAATAAGGAAGTGAAGAAATTTTTGGAAAAATTCACATTCAACACCATTTTTCTACACCTTATTACCCATAATCTAATGGTCAAGAAAAAACAACAAATAAAAAACTTGAACAAATTGCGTAAAACAGTTAGTAAACATAAGAAGGATTGGCACACTCAACTATCTTATGTGTTGTGGGCCTATCACACAACTATTTGAACATCTATAGGAAACACACCATATAACCTTGTTTACGTTGTTGATACAATAATGCCCTTAGAGTTAGAAATTCCCTCCTTGATAATCTCTCTTAGAGGCATTATTGATGATAACATTTATAGAGAAAAATAATTACAACTTGAAATGTTTGATGAATGGTGTATAAATGCTCTCGAACATCTCCAAGCTTATTAAAAAACAATGCAACATAATTATAATGATAATGTCATTCCTAGTTCCTTTAACAAGGGGGATTTAGTGTTGTATGAAAATCAACACAATGTTAATGTTGCTCCAGATGAAAAGGGAAAGTTTAGCCCAAACTGGTTAGGACCATATATATTTGATGAAAACTATGGGTCTGGAGCATATAAGCTTAAAAAAATGGATGGTACACCTCTCAAAGAACCTATAGATGTTGTGCATTTACATAGATATTACACCTAACAATATTTTGAATAGTATGTGTGATAAGCATGTTGTTAGATTAGGTAGATGGTTTTTTATTTTATCTCACATTGCTTCGTTCTTGACAAAAAAAATTGCGCATCTTGAATTTTTTTGAGTAATTGTTCATGTGCTTGAGTTATTAATTTATTTTTGAATTCTATTCAATCATGTGTGCATTGTGTTAAATTAGATCATAAAGGTATCTAGTTTTACATAATCGCACTTAATAAAAAATGTAGTATCTAAGTAGACATAAGTGTTTAATTAGATCACATAAATCACATAACAACTAGATCATGGAGACATTTATTAAATGATCTTACCAATATTGCTTAATAAATCACATTGACATCTAATTCAAACATGATACAAAAGCACATAACTCATAAATAAAAACATACTCATATATAAAGATCATAAATTTTATGTACATAGTCACCACAATAGTAAAATGTGGTGTGATACATCTAGTGAGGCCTATGGATACTAGAATCCTTAGGTCTTGGTGGTGGTACCTATCAAGAGACAATGGTTCGAGAGTGACTCATGGAGCTCATTAACTCTCTTAGGCACTATACTTAGACTATGGCTATGCCCTCACATATGAGAGCTGTGACACATTCTTGATCTATTCGATCCTTGTCCACCTGCACCCAACTAAACTCCACCTATACCTTGCTAAGTTCTGATTGTAAGAAATATCATGTCTCACTCTCGAAAGGAACCTGAGTGGCTCAAAGCTCCACATAGGCCGTCCTGAGCTCCTCATGTGTAGCTCTCAACTGCTCCTCCCTAGCTCAGACCTCCTCAAGCTCAACTCTAACCATGTCAATAGTCCTCATAACATCATCATAAGATGTCCTCCACATTGATAGGGGCTTGAACAAGTCAGCATGGAACCTTACGCTAGGTGGTGGGTTGTGCTCAACCCATGTAACTTGGTGTGGGGGCATTGGTGGAACAAAGTCTATGATGACTTGATTGAAGAAGTCGAGCCACTCCCGTGTACGAACTATAACAAAGAAAGTTCATAACATAAATTAGAATGAGATACAATCAATAAGTATAAGTAAATCTAAATACACATAGAAAATAAATAACATCACTTGGATCACCAACTTTCCAATCAGGATCTCGATAGGACACTATGCGTGCCATATCGTGACTCCTCTAATGAGTAGGAAGTATGGTGGGAATTGCATGGCTGCTCTCTCCATGCTCATGAGACTGGATGCATCTTGTAGTCCATGGATGCACTCAGGTTATGCAAGGAAGAGATGTAGGTTTCTCCTCGTGGGCATCCATGACCTTTATTAGCTCCTTAGGCTCCTCTCTCGCCGATTGCTAACCCTCCTCCTCCTCCCCTAAGTCCTTCGCTATATCCTCCTCATCATTCATATCTCCATCCACACCCTTGTCCTCTCTCTCATCCCCTCGACATGGTAAAGGTCCAGGGGTGCTTGCGAGATGATTTTCAGGGAAGATGCACTGAGTTCAACCTATCATCCACCACCTATCATAAGCAATCAAGGTACCTAGATCATCCAAGTTAGATGAACCTATTCTAACACCGCTATGTGCGGATCTCAAGAATGTAGGATGTAGACTGGGTGCTATCTATATCTGACAAAACTGCTACATCACATGATCAAAATAAAAGGGCATGATGATATAATCATGTTGTCTAACTAGTAGCCTATCTTGCTGCATCCTGGATAACTGCTATGTAAGACTTGGCCATTGCTGTAGTGTCCTGTACAATATCTGTACTATATCATCCTCCTCTAAGTGATCAAATATGACTCTCTAGTGCAATAGATCTCCACATTTCCAATCCCATTTAAGTGTATAAAAAAAGGCTCATGTATAACCAAAAGTTGTTATCATAGTGAATTCGGTTGGTCTGGTACATGTAATATGCTCAAATTCCCACACCTGAAGAAGTGTACAATGAATAATACTTTGAGCATCTTGATATACAAAGAATCCAAGATTATAATATAGATGAGTGAGAAAACTCTGTCCCCATGCGTATACTATTTGGTGCTCCTCCATATCTTGTATATTTTGGACAAGGCCCTCATCAAGGTGTCCGCCTTGTTCATCAGGTGCTAGAGCTAAGACAATGGTGATGCACATGATCCAATGAACCAAGGAAACATTGGCATAGAGAATCCACTTGAGATCAATGCAAGTTCTAGTGTCGACAAGAGATATACAACAACTGATGCAATACTGAATATCATGTCTTATCTATTGAGGTGTGTGGGACTCCTCAAAATGAACGGTCTCCCCTCAGATAGGTAATTTGAATATGTAGTGAATGTCCTCTAGTGTAATTATCATCTCCCCTATTGGGAGATGAAATATAGATGTATCCACGTCCCACCACTCAACTAAAGCCATAATCATAACATCATGATACCTCATGGGTGGAATGAGGTATATCTAATACAACTCAATGGTACAAAGAACCTGATCTTCCTTCTAAGTAAGTCGTGTGAACTGCTCTCAAAGAAGGGAAAATAGTCATCATCCCAAACATTGTTGAGCGCATGGAAGGACCTATGGGAAGCAAAGAAAATCATCAGTAACATGAAAAAATAAGTAACCAAATAGTTAAAATAAAAGCAATGAAGACTTGGGATATAGGCACCATTCTCAAACAGGGGTGTCATTCTAGGATAGGGGTGCCATTTGGGGATAGGGTAACCCAAAGAGGACATAGTCACCTAGTTTGGACATAAACGCCATGATTTTTGAAAAAAACTTAAAAACAGTGAAAAATAGTAAGGTAAATCACAAGGAGAAGGTACAGGAAACTCACCGTTAGTGTGATGGCACCTGCCACTACTTTTTCTTGCAGGACCTCTAATCTCGAGGGCTTGTACAGTCATTGGCTCAACATCTCCACTCCTCTACATGAAAGTATCTCTCTTAGAATATCTAAATAGTAAATGTAAAAATTATGGTCAGAAAGATGATTTTTCACTAACATATAGTAAAACTCCTTACTAACATACTCCATTAAAATCACCATAATGGGGGCTAGTAAACTCTAATTTTGATGTCATTTGTTGTGTTGGATTCATTGTTTTGTCCTTGATCATATTCAATGTTTACCGATAGATGGTGTTATGGTCTCATAACCCTATCATAATAATTTCCATCACATATCCTAGCAATTCTATGTGGTTAGATTGCTACCCTGATTCCACCTTCATAAAGCAAGTGAAATTAGGGGGCATACATCTACCCTAAAATTTGGATCTCCATAGAAGTTGATATGTTTAATTGAAAAGTATAAGATGATTTTGAATAGCTAACAAATTGGTTTTGTAGGATGTAGTTCCTAATGTTGTGGTTTTAAAGATGATTATGTTGGGGGCTTCATTCTTTTTTTCATGAATGATTCATAATATCCACATGAGTATCCTTTTTATGTAGCATGATTTAATTTTAGTACTTTATCTTGCATATGCACATAGTGTCATAAGGCCACTAAAGTGGGGGCTAAATATAGCGTAGAAAATTGTAGTCCATTGTAGGTGATAGTATAATTTAACACTTAGTTTGGACCTATTTTAGTGACCCTTGCATTCATGAATTTTTCAACACATCCTAGATAGGCCTTAATTCCCTTTATTATGCATTTTGAGGCTTATTTTTATCATTTTCTGATAAATTGCAAGCATTGAATAAATGCAACCAATTGTTATTTTGATCCTGACACTCATTGTCTTGGAAATTTGGGCCAAGAACCATACTCCCATGGGAATATAGGTCCCATTTCTTAGCTAGGACCCAACTTAATGTGTTGTTTTATGCATTTTAACATTCAAAATTCAAATTTCAAATGTCAGCTTTCGAGATCTAATTTTTGGGAAATTAGAGAAATGACTATAACTACCTAGTATTTTGACCTTTTCAAACTAGAAAGCAATAAGAGA
Organism: Sequoia sempervirens; assembly: GCA_007258455.2. NCBI lineage: Eukaryota > Viridiplantae > Streptophyta > Pinopsida > Cupressales > Cupressaceae > Sequoia > Sequoia sempervirens. Next base: position 141,744 of record VDFB02230031.1, read on the forward strand.
AGAAAAGAGAATCAAGAGATCATTCCACCACACTTGAATTTGCAGGTTTACAAGTTCATTTGTAGATTTTGATCAAGTCTTATGTCATGATTGAAGATTGGTGCCAATAGAAGAGCATGATGGATTCTAGGTGTGGGAGATGCATTTGGCCACTTCCTTCAACTTAATGAATTGTTTCCTAATGTTCACATCTTCAAGATTCATTCCTCTTGCATCCTAAAGTAAGGTATTATTGCATTTCAGATTTACTTAGGGTGTTTTGACCTCTCCCTAATTGGATCTTCTCATTTTTATATAGGAATCTCTCTCTAACACACTTGAGTAGGGTTTCTTTGTATTTTAGCTCATAAAAACCTTAGATACACATAATATTAGGGCTCACACACTGTATTTTATTTTATCTTTAGCTATTTTTTGAGGTTTGATTGAGGTAAATCCCCATTTAACCACCCCCAACCTTTCTTTTTGTAGATTTATTGCAAGTATAGATACAAAGACACAAGGTTTACATAGAAGGAAACAAACAGTATAAAAGGAGCTATAGGATCAAGTTTTGAAGTTTTGACAAGGCTAACAAACACTCAAATTCCCCTAGGCATTTGTGTCCTCCTTTGCATACAAGATCCAACTTTTTATCATAGGTACACATCATCCAATACTTCTCAAATTTGCTTGCAGTTTATTGTTTCAGTCTCTGTGCTTCCAGAATACTGGATTTATCATTTTAGGTCATATAGTTCAATTAGGTTAATCATTCCAAATAATTTATAATCCATTTATAAGGCTCAAAAGAAGGAGATCTGAGTTTTATTGTCTCACCTCCATGGTTGATAGTCAATCTATTCACCTTGTTGATGTCCCTCTTTAATGAAATCATAGAAAGGGTGGAATTGACCTTAGGTTTTGAATATTAAACTTAAGGATTCCAATTTTCTACATTTCAATTATTAAGATATGTATTATTATCTTGTGATCTAACTACTAATGAAATGAGAAAATAACATATATTATAAAGTTTCAATTTTTTAAATTGCATTCTTTCATAGATTTATGCCTCTTCTTCATTATACTCATATATTGTAGTTGATAGTTAGAGTATATTAGTGGTTGAAAGAGCATTAATGTTTCTTTCTTTCTTAGGTCACATTAGAGTATATTAGTGTACCCTACTCAACACATGACTATCCACTATATGCATATTACTATGCATAAGAAATAACAGAACCTTCACTTGGTCATGCTTTATCTGCCATCCTACTTTGACCAAGGTGATTACATTGATTTCATTCTCCTCTCCACCTGTCATCTTCCTTGCTACCACTCCTTCTCTCATGGCCACTAATGCTTAGACATTTATATTAGTGATACAATTTTTTTCCTCCTTTAAAGCTACCCTCCTTTAGCCCTTTGACTATTGCCCTCCTTGACTAATATACTTGTCATCTTCCTTGCTGCCCCTCGTATCATGGCCACTAGTGCTTAGAAATTTTTCTTAGTGATACAATTGATTTCCTCCTTTAAATATGCCCTCCTTTATCCCTTTGATTACTATCCTTAGGCTCAAATAAGTTAGGTTTACTGTTGTTGATTATAGAAGGTTGTAATCAGTATTATGTATCAAATTGATTCTAGTGTTGACCAAGCTATGTGGTTTTCACACGTACATTGTAATTATGCCAATGCTCTACTTATTATTTTCTTTAAACTTAAGTCTCTATTGTGATACTTAATTATTCTTCCATTCTATCATGTTGAAGAAGTGGAGAGCTGCAAACATTATAGATAGGAAATATTGTATGAATTTTTATCATGCCTTTTTAGCTTAGAAAATGTGATTTCTTATGTATTCATTCTTATTTGTTTGTGTTTAATAATATCATGATCTCATCTATGATTCATGCCTCATTTTGTATGATTTTATATCTCTATGTCAAATAAAAAGTGTAATAGGTACATTGGATTATGTTGATTGAGGTGTAGGAGTCCATATTTCATTCAATCATGATAGTTGAGGTTGTGGTGTGGTAAGTATTTTGTGAGTGTTTTCATTCATAGTGAATTGATAATACTATTAGATGTGTCATTACATTATGTCATGAGCTTATTAATGTTTCTTGTGGTCATATTGAGCTTAGTTTCAAATCCTTTCAATCTTTGTGAATGGATTATGTATGTGATTCTTGTTGGAAAGCTTCATGTTTATTCTATCATTATTTATACCATACCTCTTGATGCTCTACATAAGAGGAGTGTGTGATCTATTTCAATCGCATATATTTGTTTTATAAATAATAGAAATATAAATTCATATGTTTGTGACCTTAATTAAGTTCTTATCATGATGTATAACGTGCATGCTTGGTTTACAAAATTAAATTGTTGCATTAAATAAGTTATTTATTGGATAGGATGGGAGTCCATTATTTTAGTTATTATGAATGATGTTTAATTATTGATCTTATGGTTCTAACCAAATGAATATTATCTTGCACTATTTTAATTTTACATTATGTGCTCTTGCATTTTTATCAATCATGAAATAGTCTATTCCCAGTGTGAACACCCAATCAAGTCCCCATCATTTTTTTTTATTGTTATGTGTGTAGGTGATGTGTTGTCAACACTTAATATATAATTTGTGTATGCTTGGGCTTGTGATACAAGGTACCTACCCTTGGATTATGTGCATAACTACAAGTATGGTAGATTCCTATTTTTATGGCTTCTTATTGATATATCTTATCGAGAGCCAACCTTGGGTTTAGTGACCTATAGATGTGTTGAGTAAAGTAGAGATGAGGAAACCTTACAAAGCTATGGTGACATGTTCATTGACTAGGAGAAATCCTACCAACCATACATTTCTATGTGAGAGTACCTCTAAATTCTCCTTATTAAATGGACCTGAGTGATCCATAGTGCTAACATTTATTGTATTGTTCCTCCTCATAGTACTATTAGTACCTTTGACTTCAATCATTATTTATTATTTATGCATGATTGTTGTGCCCTTAGCACACACGCCCCGTTCAGAACGGGGACCCTCTTTTCTTTTTCCTTGCCGGGTCATTTTTATCGCCACCCCATTTTGTGTGCCACGCCTTTTGATGTTCCGGATGGTCAATGTTGATTTAAAGTCTTACCATAAGTTGACCGTGCGTCCCCCTTTTAATTTTTTCATGTTCTGGGGCTTGGCGAAGTCCCTCTGGCAGTTTGACCCTGCTAACGGCCCCGGGCCCTGCCGGCCCCGGCCATTCGGGCTTCCCTTGCCGGGTTTCCTTGTTGCGCCTGCCATTCCCGACGGCGTCCGCTTCGCATCCTCTCGGACCCCGGGGTCCGAACCCCCATTTGCCGTTTGTTTGAAATCAGTGAAATTCTGATGACCGTTTAGCCCTTCGGACCCCGAACCCCGAAGTTCCTCTCCCGGGGTTCCGTCATTGCTTCGCCGTCCTCCATGGCAGACCTCTAGTGCCGTCCCGCCTTCTGGGTCCCGGCGCAATATTTACCATCTAAAATCTGCGGAAAATCCTAGCTACCATCGGCTGTTCCGAGCCTGATCTTCCATAATTTCGTGATGGTTCCGCTGTCTCTATCAGCGGGTCTTTGGCGGAACTCCGCCCTCTGGGCCCCGAATCTAAGTCCGCCGTCGCCGACCCAACCGAGTCAAAATCAACAGCGGCTGCCGTCCTACGCCCCTCTGGTCGTCGGACCCCGGGTCTCCTGCCGCCGTCAATGACTTTCAAATTCACCAACTTTTCTGTCGCCGTACCTGCATTTAATAAGGTCATTAATGGCGGTTAGGGGTATAAAACACTCATTTGAGCCCGTCATTATCACTTGACAGAGTTGCAGAGCGATCAGACAACTTGTTAGAGGAGCCCACCATCTTTGACACCTCACGTTCATCGTCCTCAACATCACTTCATCGATCGTACGTGGATCCCACATCTTCCTGCATCGTGTGTTCGAGGTTGGTTTTCCATTCGCCCCTCCCGAGCATTATTTTCATGATTTCTAAGGATTAAAATGAACAACAAGCATCAAAACCATGAATGAATGATAAACCATAGCGTGGCAGATAAAACCCATATTTTGAAAACTTAAAAAACCCTTCAATGATGCCCTCCTCAAAAATCCAGAACTCCACCTCGCCGCGGGCATTCTTCGCACAGGGAGATTGTCCCCTTCGGGCCCGGAGCCTGCCTTGGCCGTCCATACCAAAACCATGAACCTTACTATTGACGACAATTTCCTCCCTTGGGCCTGGGTTGTCGGACTTCCTTGATCGGAAGTCACCCTCGATGCCGCCGTGTAAAACAACGAACTCTTGCCGCCTCTCCGAGCTCCGGGGTCCGCCCTTCTCCTTGCTGCGGACATTTCAAATTTGATCGGGCACCCTTTGAGTTTTCGAATCCCGCCCTCCAGAGTTCTCTCGGTTTCCACTATATCTGCCTCCGAGTTTCTGGCGGAGCCCCGCCACCCGGGCCCCAGGCCTTCATTCTCCAATTGAAGTCCCGACTGAACTCAGAACATCCTTATTTTCTCCGGGCTCCGGGCGCCGGGTCTCCGTGCTTCCTTATCTGCCATCCCGACGAGAAATTCTCGCCCACCCCTCTGACCTCTGGACTCCGCCCTTCCGTCCGCTGTGGGGTTGAAAACAAGGTTGAGCAGCGCCCCCCTCTGTCGGGTCCGGTCTTGGCCCCGGCTGTCGGCGTAAATTCACACTTCGGCATAACCTTTCGTCGACCTCTTCGCCCGATGTCCTTCTGGCCTCCGGGCTCCGGACCAACGTTCGTCGCTGGGATGTCAAATAAACAACGAGCGCCCTCATTTCCGCCTGGGAGCCCTGTCATCATCTGCCGTCCCAACGAGAAATCCTTGCTCGTCCTTTCGCCAGTCGGATTCTGCTTTCCCGTTCGCCACCAAACTTAGAAAATGAAATCAAAGCAGCAGACGCCCATGCCTGGTCTGGTCTTGCTCCTTGCTATCGACAAGACTTGTGGATCTCGCCAAAACCTTAACCCGCTAGGCCCTTATTGCCAGGCTTCCCCCTCTGGACTGCTGTCTGATGTTTGCTGTCCCAAACGACGAATGATAAACGCCTTCCTGGTACTACAGGCCCGACGTTGAAAAGTGAAATTGAAAAATGTTAGTCACCCTGTAGCCTTCCGGAACCCGGAGTTCTATCTCTGGAATTTCGTTTTCAGTCTGCTATTCCAAACTGCCATCTCTAGACAGCTCTCCGACCCGGGACTTCCGGATTCTCCTAAAACGATCCAAATGAGCCCAAATCTGGAATCTAACTTCGACCCACGTGCTTAATTCCGGTTCTCTTCATTGCGAACCTCTTAAAATGCTAAAATTTGACCGAAGAGAATCTCTGGGAGCCTTCCACCGTGTTTGCCCTTCCAAACAACATTCTTGTCGAGGAAGTCCGGCCCTCCAGGCCCGAACTGTCCAAATGCCCTCAATGAAGAGATCAGTAACATCAAGGGATAAAGGTCATGTTATGCTTAATTGATTATTTAAAATAGATGTTGTTTTAAGGATGTTGGCTAACATGAATGCTTTGGTAATTCATTGTGTTGATTATGCCTTTGCTTGCAGAATATATGGAATCGGGCGCGGGACCTTTAGGGGCATCCGCCGAGAAGGACAAAGGAAAGAAGTCAGGTAAAACTCCTCGAGGAAAAGAGGACAAGGACCAGATGAAATACCAATTTCAAGGCGAACCTCTGCACTTTAAAGTCACCACAGATTGGAAGGAGATAACTGATACCAACATAGGCCACGTCAACATTGACGAATTTACACAAAGGGTCAGGGTCAATCCAACGACCAAAAATGCAAGAATGATAAGGCACAGCGGAATAGCAAAGGCTGCTAGATTCCCTCCATCCCTCGTGGCCCCCAAGTTGGTCATAGCTTGTCGGGAGGCATATCAAGCCGACACAAGGACAATCGTTGATAGAGAGGGCAACATTCTTGCCGATATGTCACCTGAGGGGATCACAGAGACCTTCCATATTCCCACATTTCAAGAGATGGAGGTCCCCGCCATAGAGGAATACCAAGCAGCATGGGACGATAATCCAGTCGGCTGCAAAAAGTTGATAAATCAGCATTAGCTCAAGGAGAAGTGGGGCAGCGTTGCGAAGGTTCCTCAAGAACTCTTCCGTAGTGACTTCCACGAAGATTACCATGACTTGGTGACCATGTTAAGCAGGGTTATGGGTCTTCCTACGGGTGCCTTCTTTTAGGCGTGGATGGTGTACTTCATTGAGCAAATTCTTCGGGGGAATGAGGACGTCACCACCAAGACTGCATTTTATTGGGGAGGAATAATAAGCAACTGCTTCCATGAGCAGTTCGTTAATGTAAAGAAGAGCTCCAAATTTTATATGACTTCCTATCTTGTCTATTCCTTGGCGGATCGAAGACAGTACAACGGGTTGTTTGTGGCACCCAGTCAGGAGCAGGGGCGAAGAATCAAGGCATATGATAGGTACCCGCAGCTCCAGTACCAGAACTTCAAGAGAGAATACTGCAGAGTAAACGACGCCTTCATTGGCCATATTATCAGAATGATTGCCGAGGACTTTGAGAGGAGGGTCTCCCATAATTCCAGGGCACTTTTGAAGCAGTACGCCTTTCTCTTCATCCAGTACCTGAAGTTCATATACATCCGTGCCCAGGGCTTCACTGAAAGGCCAAACATGTTGCCTCGATACCCCAATGACCGAATCATCCTTCTAGAGCATTCTCGGCAACTCCATCACATACAGGCAATCTTCAGTAGCAAACACATAGCAAGGATTTTCTATCCCATGACTCTGGGCCAGGGCATGTATAAACTGCAAACTTTCCAGTGTGCTGGTAACTCTGAGAAGGAACTAAAAGATTACCATTTCTACCTACACACTGCTCGCCCACGGATAGACCCCCATGGCCACATCAGGAAGGTGCTAGGGCCGACATTCGCTCATTTGCATCACATTAAAGACTTCTGGGGAGATTGCTAGGATGATAAAGAGGTATGTGCGAGGCACTACATGCGAATAATTGTGCTATTTGTAAGAAGGGTGCAACCTTTCCCCATATCGGACCAAGTCGAGGAAGACGAGAGCACCATAATGCATCCTAGATACCCTGCGGTCGCCAATTTGTTGATACCATCAATTGACTGGGATGAGCAGGAGGTCGACGACCTCGACACTACAACCAAGCCAATCTTAGCTCGTACTAAGGAGTGGGTCGATGGGCAGGTAGCCCAATTAAAATGGCAAGGAATAGTTTTGACTTACGAAGGGCTCAAAAGTGAGCCAAATGCCACAGAATATGCCACTGCTACCACTTCCACCAGCAGGACTTCCAAATCTCCTTCGGTTACCAGGTCCAAAAAGAGGAAGGGGACAAAAACAAAACAGTCTCTAGACCCCAAAGTCTATGCGAGGTAAAAGAGGGAGGCTCACCCTCCAAAAGGCTCAAACAAGCGGGGAGCACCAAGGAACAACCCTTAGCCCAGGAAGAGGAGGTAAGGGGTATGAATCGATTGGAATCTCTCTTGGCTCTCCCTGCTCCTGCCACTGTGCCACCTACCTCTCTAGCTATGATTACCACATCCTCGCCGGTAGTGGACATCTCCGTCTATCTTACCCCTTTGCGTCCGACCGAGTCTGTAATAATTGTCGACTCCTCTTCCGCCATGACCACGCCCCCTTTCTCCGCTGCCATGTTACCAACCACATCACTCCCTCTGGCAGCGGTGACAACACCTATTCCCATTTCCACCATGCCTGAGGCTCTCTCGAGACATATGCAGAACCTTCCCCCTGAGCTCTCCCAAATCCTAATGGATCCAACTCTTCAAGCAGCCCTTGTGCAAGTCCTCGCTACTGCTCAGCCTTCACAACCGCCGACAGGGCCACCGACTATGGAAGCCACCATGTTGATCTCTAAGGAATGGGAGGAACGGGAGCGGGAAGCCTCGAAGCCTGTTGAGGAGGCTGATGAATACCATGAGCACCCGGAGTATGAACACCGGACCATCGACAAGGTGGCTTATGAGGAGGAGGGAATGGGCTCTTTCGAGAGTGGGGACGAGGAAGATAGCTCTGGTGCTAAGGTAATCGTGTAAACCTTTGACGATGACCTTGAAGAGGAGATGGAAAAACAGCTGAAAGACACTAAGGCTGAGGCAGAAAGGTCACCCCATGACGAAGAAGGGCAGCCACCAGAAAAACAACAGCAAGAGGATTTAATTGAGGGTGGAACCCAAGTTGTCAAGACCTTCAAGGATGAGTATACTGAGGAAGGAAAAGGAGAAGAGACGGCAGAAAAAGAAAGTCCCATTCAGCAACTGTCCATCGTGCTGCCTATCAAACGCCTCGTGTTCATCCAAGACTCTGATGAGGAAGAGGGAGATGCTGCCAAGGAGAAAGGAAAATCCCCAAAAGAAAAGGGAACGGAAACCTTGGCCTTGACCGAGAAGGGCGAAGGCGACCGCGATTCACCCAAGGGAAAATTTGTCGTGCTTGAGTGGTTAGAGAAGCAGCTCGAAAGAAAAACCCCTATGCTAAAGGACCCAAGGGTGAGAGTGGAGGCCATCTTGGCTTGAGCTCAAATCACGACAAAGAAGGAGAAGAAGCCCAAAGTCTGATCCAGGGTGACGATGGATGCTTCTGGGTCTCGAGCAGTGCAAATAGCAACGCCTGTGATTGGCCAAGCTGGGGTGAGTTACAACATTTCCACCATCAACTTGGGGACTGCCACCAGAGAGCAGAAAGTTGGGCACCTTGAGGAGTCAGTGGCTACGGTGGTGCATTTGATAAAACAAGATAAGATCGTGAAGGATGAGTTCAAGGCATAGGTCACAGGCTTAACAGATTACATACAACAATGGTCTTCAGTGGACAACCTGCCTACCACATCCACAACTACACCCCAGCTGCTATCTAAGGAGCAGATCGATAAAATGGAAAGAAGGAAGAACTTGGAAAAGACCATAGAGGACTGGTTCCGACAAGTCTCATATGTCAGAAACATGGGAATTAGCCAGGCTGTGCGAACAGCCAACAAGTTCTTAGATCTATTGCAGTCTCTAGAGGGCATGAGGAAGCTCTGCACTGAATTCCCTGCGACCTACGACTCTACCTTTTCGAAGATTGAGGCCATCCTTCAGATGCCAGAAGCCTCGTGGGAAAAGGAGCTTGCATTTAAGAAAGATGATCACTGGCTGATGGATGTATGGCGACAAGACTTTGACAACCGGAAAGAAAGGCTAGAACAAATCATGAGCAAGGTGGATTCGGACATTGAATGGATCAAGGAAATAAAGGCAGAGTGCGCTCGTTATCTCAAGCTGATGACGAAGTACGACATGCCCACAGTGCAAATGGATTCGGAGAAGATAAAGCCCTACTTCTGGGAGAAGATGAAGGACGGGATGGCTGGTGAAATCACGGTGGAATTCCTGAGTTTTGCTGCCCACACCTTCGATCAATCAGAGCTTTTCAGAGACCAAGGTGCAAAGTACGATGAGGATTGGAAGAGGCTAGAAGATAATGCGAAGGAATGGAGCTACCAGGTGCTGTGGTATGAAATCGTGGAAATAGACAAGCTCCAAGCAGTCATCCTCAAGTTCATAGAATACACAGCTTCTAAGAGGCAGGAGGACAGCCCAGGCAAAGAAGATGAAGAACTCCCTGAAGAGTAGCTACAGTGAAACAACAATCAGCTACAAGACAAATTTGCTACAGTGACTGTCACTAGGTGACAAAACAAGGAAAATGACAAAATGTAAATTTTAAATTATGATATATTGGGGGGTAGGTGAAACCCTATTTTGTAATGAATCTTGGCCACACAATAAGAATTGATCTTGGCCATTCATTAGATCTTTTGGGCACTATAAATAGAGCTCTCCTCTCATTTGCAAAGAGAGTTGAGTTGTTGTAAAGGCATGCTGCAGAAATTTATAAAAAAAAGACATTGACTTGGTGTATTTTTTGAGTTTCTCCCATGTTGCTTGATTCAATCTCCATAGTTAGATGTTTATCTTAGGTTTTATTGCTATTCTAGTTAAATGTTTCCTTGCTTTGGTAGATTTTAGGAATGCTGTCCTATGATCATGAAAATTCCTGTTGTGTTGATGACTTCTTAGTCCATATTTTTTGCTGTTTGCTGATGATAGATAGCTGTGTAAAGTTAGCCTGGATTTGAATTAGAAGCTGCTCCAAAACTTTCATCTTTGTTCATGCATGCGTATGGTGAATGACAGATGAAACATTTGTAGACCTTAGAAGATAGCACAAATCCCATGAGACTGTGAGATTTATGGTTAAGTGGGATATTGTTTCAAGAAGTTGTCCATTGTAGGAACTTCATTATCATTGTTCACAACTAGTTGTAGATCCAAGAACCTCCTCTCTTCCCTGCCCTTTTTCATTTTATTTAATGAGTAACCTATGCTAAGGTTCATTGCACATTGTAAAGCTAAATCCAATGATAAACACGGAGTTTACGAATGTTGTTTGAACCTATAGAAAAATGCACAAGAAATTCCCTATCTTTGAAACTCCATTTCAAGATCCAAGTTCACACACTTTGTATTTCCTACGTAAGACCGCCTTGTGATTCCAGCAAGTCACATCAAACAACTGAGATATTCCAAGCACTGTCAAGACCTGACATTAGAGACCTTGGGATAGTGTTCTGCAATCTGATTGTGGAAGATTGTCTTTCAAGAGAGGCAGTGCATCTACGCATTACTTGTGTTGAGAAGTGCATAAAAAACACATCAACAAAACTGGCACTAGAAGGAGGGCTTGAAGTTGGAATACAAAAGGCTAAAGATTAAAGGTGAAGCTGGATTGAATCGGATCGTTCTCCCTAGAAATATTTCAAAAAATTCTATGGTCAACACCAAACAAGGCAAAATTTGAAGAATTGCAGCCTACTACAAGGGCGAAGCGAGTTAAGGGAAGTAGCGTTCCCTCTTCCTCTTCCTCCATTCCACCCACTTCCATTCCATCCTCACCTTCATCTGGCTGGCGTTCACCTTCCACCCAACCATCTCAAACTGCATTCGCGCCTCCTATCTCCAGCAATCAAGGGATTGCTCCTCTTCCGGCCCTTCCAGCCCAAGGCACAGTCCAGTCAGCAGCAGCTCAAGTGTAGCCTCAGATTGCTGTTTTATCGTGGATACCACCTCCCCCATCCTCCATGGCTTGGTTAGCACATAACCCTTCGCCAATACATTTCACTTCCTACCATGATATGCCCAAGAATCTGGAGGGATTTTGTTTAAAGTTCCACCTACGCGACCTACAAAGAACAGCTGAGGAGTATATCAAAATATTCGAGACAACAATCACCGAAATGCAAGTCGACCACGAGGATGTCGCATGTCGCCTTTTTCCACATTCTTTGGGGGAAGAAGTTTTCTATTGGTACATCAATGTGCCGAGGGAATCCATTACCTCATGGAATTTTATGAAGAATGTCTTCCTGCAGAAATATAAGATTCCCATCAGCCCTTCAGAACTTTACCAGCAGTTTATGTCTATCAGAAGGGAAGTTAACGAACCTAACGGGTCCTTCAATGATCATTTTTATTGGGCCTATACAAGGCTTCAGGACCCGTACCTTCATAATGATGCTGCAACCCTCCTGGTCTACTATGCGACATTGGATAACCTCACGTCAGCCTTGGTGAAAAGGATGCGCCCAACACTCACTGCCCTGGTGACCGCCTATATAGAGGCTGTTGTTGCTAGTGCAAATTTGGGGCAGAATATCTCCGGCCCGCTGCCTTCTTTGGGGCCGGTAGCTCACTCGATGCAGATTCAAGGACTGAATCAGGCATTCGCTCATCAGACCCCTCTTATGAATCAAGTGCCTCAGTTTCCCATTGTCCCACATCTGGGGCAGCCACTGAACTATGCGCCTCCCATGCCTTCCTATTTGCAGTCTCAACCATAGTACAACTATTCTCAGACTGTTCCACAATAGCAGGCATATTCCCAGCAGCCCCAGGCGCCGTTGTACCTATCGAGATCAGAATTTCCTCCAGCTTATCAGAATCAGCCGACAGCCCCGCCCGCTTTTCTCCAAAATCTGGTGCCGTCACCTAGGAATGGGACCGAGAAAGACAAGTTAGAGGAACTGACTGAGATGATAAAGAAAATGTCCACGGAAATGATGCACCTTAAAAATTAGAATAATCAATTGCAGGCCTCCCAGCGTAATTTCCAGTCCAACCTTAACCGGGACAATATGGACAGTAAGGATAATTGAGAAGCGAGCACTTCCTCTGGGCAGAACTATGATAGGGGGCAAAATGCTAATCAGAATTCAGAAAGGAGACCTTCTCAGAGGCAGAATCGCACGTAGAACACTAGGCCCAATAACGGAGGTGTCCCTACGCCTTTCGATCAACCGGCAAGCAACAAAAAAATGACCAGTGGAGTATACCTTACCGAGGCAGCCTTGTTCGGATGGTGCAGGATTCATAAAATTAGTAGACATTCTGAGTTGGATTGCCCCAAATTCCAGACAACTGCTGAAATATTCTAGGTAGAAGTGTAGAATGCAGTAGATAATGCTGGCTGTAGGGACATCGTCCCATCTGAGCCATATGATTCCTCCTGTCTCGTGGTTAATCAAGCGTTGTTTCGGAGAGGCGACTGCAACGAGCCCGAAGTCGAGCCTGCTCCTGTTGAGGGTGAAGAAGTGCAAGAGGTAAGTAATGAGAAAACTTTGACTCAACTTTTTGATTTAGTAGATAATGGTCCAGTAAATGAAGAGGAATCATTTTTAGATGAAGTCCACATGTTCCATCAAAGGTCGACTCCCTACTTCCTTAGGAATAGACAAGCGGGTGGACCCTTTACAACTTCCACCCCACCAAACAATTTCACCACTCCACCTGACCCTAATGCTAGCAACAACCCTAGACTTCCCCATATACCAACCCAATACGTCAACAAGAATGGATCTCAAAACTAGTCACAAAATCAGCCTCAAGGCCAATCCCAAAATTCGTCTAGTCAAATGAAAATCCAATTTCCTAGTTCTGCCATAGGCCAAACTTTTAGTTTGGAAATTGAGCAAATGAGTGAGTATGTGGCAGAAGAGTTCAAAATGGTAAAAATTAGTTTGTCAGCCTTTGAATTACTCAAAGTCCCTGCTGTAAGGCATGCCTTCTTTAGGATCCTTAATGGAACTCCATTTTCTAGTACAATGCAAGAAGCACCAACTAAGAAGGTTACCTTTGAAGAACCTAGGAAAGAACCAGAGATACCAGATAATACCAGGAAAATGAAGGATATCCCTGTAAACCAATCTACGAGTAAACAAATTGAAAAGGAACCAAAGTAGAATAATAGGCAGTTTTCCAAGGACCTACCGTTTAGGCAGAATAGGGATAAAGGCAGTGATAAGAACAAGGGTCAAGTAGCTCACATGGATACGCCTACGGGCATCTTCCAAGGAAGATTGGAAACTCCCCCTTTCTTGACCACCATTAGGATCTTTGGGAAGAACCTACACAACTGCTTGCTCGACTCAGGAGCATCTTCCAATGTCATGCCCTTGGTAGTATGCAAGGCTCTTGGCATCACCCCCACGCCTTCAAGGAGGAAGGTGACCGAGCTGGACAAAACAGAGATTATCATCGTAGGAGAAATAAATCGGATCCCGATGCAAATCGCCGTAGACCCAAGGATACAACAAGTTATTGATATTCAAGTGGCAGACATTCCTGATGCATATGGAATCATCTTGGGAAGGGAATTCACCAAGGCACTGAATGGATATACCGCCACAGACCTTTCCCACATGTGGCTACCATGGAAGGGGCTGCCAAATCAAATCCGTATTGACCGTGAACCCTGTATGAAATACATGATCACAGAGTACAATAATATTTACTGAGGTGCTATTTGTTGAGACCGACCTGGGGAATTACCATCCTTTTTCCTACCAAAACAAGGCCGAGCTCCAGGAGGAATGTGCCGACGAGGTACTCCTAGTGCTGTGCAGTCCTCCGACAGATTCCACTCAAATATCTCCGAGTACAGAAGGGCTGGTGGAACCAGATAATGAGCCTGATGAAGATGACGACTGGGGATTACTCAATGATTTCCAGGGGTTCCTGGAAAAATGTGTTAACGACCAACTCAGCTTGGGCACCCAGATGAATTTCCAAGATCTCTTATTGCCAAATTGGTGCAGAGTTCACAATGTTGCCCACTCCGAGTTTGATTGTTTCTTATGTCAAATGGCAGTTGAACATGTTAAAGGATTAGCTGCTTTGCGGATTGAAACGCCAAAGGAGGCACCAACATAACCACCCACTGGTCATTACATCAACCCAGCAAATTCCCCTAAGATCACAAAGCCAGTCACCTAGCTGAAAGGGAACAGGAACTTAATCAGACTTGAAGATAAAAAACCTTCCGCATGCTAGACGCTCTGATTTGATGGATCCAAGTCCAAGCAAGGAGTCAGAGCTGGGTTTGAACTCATCAATCCAATGGATAAGACCTTTTTTGCTACCCATAGATTGCAATTTTATTGCACCAATAATGTAGCAGAATATGAGGCCCTGGTCCATGACCTTCTCATGGCCTTGAAGAAAAATGTGAAAGTGCTACAAGTTTTTGGGGATTCTGAACTAGTAGTCAAACAGGTCAGGAAACTATATTCTTGCTATGATAGAAGGCTTGCCAATTATAGGCATAGGGTTTGGGATCTCCTGGAGGGCTTAGATGCATTCAATATACAATTGATCCCTCATGCTCAGAACCGTACAGCTGATGCTTTGGCTCAAGTGGCCAACACTTTACAACCCCTCTCTTTATCTGGGCTCAAGAAATTCACGGTTGAGCTGACACCCACGCCCTCAGTCCCAGATAATGTTACCCACCTACAGGTCTTCAATGATGACAAACATATCCTCGAATTCATCACAAGTTTCGATCTATTCGCAGCTCAAATAATTAATGAAGCTGATCCGTAGGAAGCCGAACTAGACATAGAAGGGGTTATTAACCTCAAGACCAATACAATCCCCAGAGGCATGGTTCAACTGGAACGTGTATTCGACTTAGACTAGATCAAAGGCCAGAACCAGCAAACAAAGAAATAAGCCATAAACAACCAGTGCGATGCTCACAACCTAGGGACAGCTAAGGAAATAAAAAATGTTTTTATTGGCAAGGTATGCACGCCAGAGGAAAAGAAACGAATAACAGATGCGTTGCAGAAATATCATGACGTGGTGGCATGGAGCTACGAAGATTTAAAGACATATGACACTTCTGTCATTACGCATACCATCCCTCTCAAGACAGAGGTGAGGCCATTCTGTCAGCGGCAACGTCCTATCAATGCCTTGTTGGAACCCGTCATTTACAAAGAAGTATAAAAATTGATGTCGGCAAGGATTATTTTCCCGGTTAGGCACTCTACGTGGGTGGCCAATTTGGTCCCAGTTAGAAAAAATAATGGGGAGATCAGATTGTGTGTGGATTTTTGCAATCTGAACCGCACCTCGAAGAAAGACAACTACCCGGTCCCTTCATTAGATGAGGTATTGCAGATCGTTAACGGTTCCCAGATGATTTCTTTCCTTGACGGATACTTCAGGTACAACCAGGTAATGGTACAGTATGAGGATTGTCACAAAACGGCGTTCACCACTAAGTGGGGAACGTTCGCGTATAGGAGAATTCCTTTTGGGCTCATTAATGCCGGCGCCACCTTCCAACTCTCCATGGATATCGCCTTCAAAGATCTGATTGGAAAGTGTATAATTATCTACATGGATGATTTGACTATGTTTTCTAAAAGGCAGGGCGATCATGTCTCTGATTTATGCAAGGTATTTCAGAGGTGCAGGGAGTTCGGGGTTTCCCTTAACCCCAAGAAGTGCATTTTTGGAGTGACTGAAGGCAGATTGCTCAGGCACATAATTTCAGAACAGAGTATCTCTATAGACCCTGAACGTATTGAGTCCCTACTCAAAATTCTGCCCCCAGGCAACAAGAAAGAATTAAAATCCTTCTTTGGAAAGATCAATTTCGTTAGGAAATTCATCACAGGTTTCGTGGAGATTGTTAAACCTCTCAATGCTATGTTGAAACAAGATGCCAAAGTTGAGTGGACATTCGACACCAAACAAGCTTTTGAGGAAATCAAACAGGCCATCGTCAGGGCATCTGTGCTAGTTAGCCTGGATTATTTGAAGCCGTTCTACATTTACTCATTCGCTTCAGAGCATTCTTGTGCTAGCATGTTGACCCAGAAGGACGATCAAGGAAATGAGCACCCGATCACCTTCATAAGTGCTCCCCTGAAGGATGCTGAATTGCGATATCACAATGTAGAAAAGAAGGTGTACGCTCTCGTCAGAGGGGTGAAGAAATTTAGACACTACATCTTGCGCAATAAGGTATTTGCCATTGTCCCCGACCCAGCAGTAAAAACGCTGCTCATGCAGAATGAATTGGGTGAACGAAGAGCTAAGTGGGTCACCCTGCTCCAAGAATATGACATGGAGATCCAACCAATGAAGCTAGTAAGAGGACAGGCACTCACCCGCACGATTACTAAAGCAGCAGTAGAAGTTGGACTCGAACTCACTGTGTAGTAGTACCAGCTTGAGGATGTCTCTCCCGAAGAGTGGTAGAAAAATGTCGTCTATTATTTGCTGAACCATAAGTGTCCACCGCACCTGCAAGGAGTCCAGAAGCGGGCCCTTAGATTGAAAAGCAACAGCTACATGCTACAAGGGTCCATTCTCTACAAGAAAAATCATAAAGGTATTTATTTAAGATGTCTGGGTAAGGAAGAAGCAAATCAAGTCTTGAAAGAGTTTCATGATAAATTCGGCACAGGCCATAGTTCTGGCTCTTCCACAACACATCAGATATTGAGATTGGGGTATTATTGGCCAACTATCTTCAAGAATGCTCATTGTCATGTTCGTTCATGTCACACATGCCAGACCGCTGCCACCAGGGAAAAGAATGCTGCTATCCCACTGCAGCCTATTCTGGAGGTAAGGCCGTTTGCGCAATGGGGTCTCGACTTCATCAGCCCGGTAAGCCCTCCATCGTCTGTGGGACACAGGTACATTCTTACCGCTACTGATTACTGTACTCAGTAGACAGAAGCAATAGTATGTAAGCAATGCACAACTGAAGTAGTTACTAATTTCTTAGAAAGTTTCATTTTAAATCGCTTTGGTTGTCCTTATGCTTTGGTATGTGACAATGGACGTGATTTTGCTTCATTGAAATTTGATAGTTGGGCATTTGACTATGTGATTTCCCTTAAGTTTTCATCCAATTACTACCACCAAGGAAATGGCCTCTCTAAATCCATGAATAAGAACCTGATTACCGTAATAAAAAAACTGCTAGATAGGAATCCCAAGGACTGGCATACCCAGCTCCGTTTCACCTTTTGGGCTGATCGCACTCGCCACAAGGCTGCCCTTGGCGATTCCCTGTTTCACCTTGTTTATGGCCTAGAACCTATATTTCTTATCCATCTAAAGATTCCTACTCTTTAGTTCATCAACGATTTTTATGAGGGAGGAGATCGTAGGGAAGCTCGGTTAGCTGAGCTCTTGCATTTAGAAGAAGTCTGAGACCATGCAATAAAATTTTTTGCCAAATATCAGGGCGTGGTTAAGAGATGGTTCAACCGCCGAACCAAGATCAAGGCCTTTAGAATTGCAGATCTAGTCCTGTATTGAGACAAGGCCCACGAAAAGAAAGGGGGACACAACAAATTCAACAAGCTCTAGCTTGGCCCCTTTCAAATAGCTGAGATTTTGGGAGACAATGCCTTCCGCCTAAAGACCTTAACTAGTGAGAACATCCCGTTGTTGGTCAACGGGCAACACCTAAAGCATTACTTCCAGGGCTGAGCTCATTCGAGCTCTTCTTTGTAAATATTTGTACATTGGTTAGGGTAGACTGCTTTTCTGGTTTGCTTGCATTTTTTGTTTTGCGTCGCTCTTTCGTTTTCTCCCTCCCAGCAGTTTTGTTTCAAAAAGTTATTTCCCGCCCCTTAGCGGTGGTCGTGCTTGCTCGACAAGCGGTTTACTTGGCTGTCCGTCCTTTGTGTTCTTCGGCTAAACATTCACTCTCGACTTTCGGCCTTTGAAAAGCTATCCATAAATGATTTCCTTGTTTGAACTCTGCTCAGAACTTGACCCTGGATTGGATCTTCTTACACACATCTCAGATCTCGCACAAAACACATAATAATCAATTCTGAAGGACTGTGCCATGGTTGTTATAACACCCTAGTGAGTAAACAAATCTTAAGTCTGCTCCAGTGACCACTGTAGTCTCAAACCCATCGTAGACTTCAGTGCTTACCCGGTCAAACTGAATGACAAATGAGAAGTGAACATTAAAGGAATATAAAAGCAAAAGAGCAAAGGAATTCTAAAAAATAAGCGACTATATGGGTGTTCGGGTAACTCTACCGGGGCTATGGACGCTCGGCCGGCAGTAGAGCAATATCCATGGGATTGCAGCAACAACTCTATAGGGGCTATGGACGCCTGACTGGCAGCGGAGCAATGTCCAGGTTACTTTTGGTGTTAGACAATTTACGTAGCTCGCTCGGTTGAATTGGTAACCCTGGTCACTATCCTGAGGAAATGAATGAACTCACTACACACACTTCTGAGATGTCCTATAAGCTGACCCAATTAAGGATCTTGTTCTTCCAGATCCATCTATGGAAGCCACTCCTGGTTTGTGAAACTAGAGATTCTGGGTTCTAAACGAATATTTATCCTTAGAACGCTCGGGAGTCTCCAATGGAGTCGCCATTTATTGTGCCCTTAGCACACACGCCCCATTCGGAACTGGGACCCTCTTTTCTTTCACCTTTCTGGGTCATTTTTGTCACCGCCTTGTATTGCGTGCCCCACCTTTTGATGTTCTGGATGGTCAATGTTGCTTTAAAGTCCTACCATAAGTTGACCGTGCCTCCCCCTTTCAATTTTGTCGTGTTCCGGGGCTTGGCAGAGTCCCTCTGGCAGTTTGACCTTGCTAACAGCCCCGGGACCTGCCGGCCCCAGCCATTCGGGCTTCCCTTGCCGGGTTTCCCTGTTGCGCCTGCCATTCTTGACGGTGTCCGCTTCGCGTCCTCCCGGACCCCGGGGTCCAAACCCCCATTTGCCGTCTGTATGAAATCAACAAAATTTCGACGGCCGTTTAGCCCTTCAGACCTCGAACCCCAGATTTCCTCTCCCGAGGTTCCGTCATTGCTTCGCCGTCCTCCATGGCAGACCTTTGGTGCCATCCTGCCTTCTGGGTCCCAGCGCAATATTTACCGTCTGAAATCTACGGGAAATCCTGGCTACCGTCGGCTGTTCCAGGCCCGATCTTCCAGAATTTCGTCTCCGGAATTCTGTGATGGTTCCGCTGTCTCTGTCGGCGGGTCTTTGGCGGAACTCCACCCTCCAGGCCCCGAATCTCCGTCTGCCACCGCCGACCCAACCGAGTCAAAATCAACAGCGACCACCATCCTACGCCCCTTCGGCCGTCGGACCCCGGGTCTCCTGCCGCCGTCACCGACTTTCAAATTCACCAACTTTTCTGTCGCCATACCTACATTTAATAAGGTCATTAATGGCGGTTAGGGGTATAAAACACCCGTTTGAGCTCGTCATTATCACTTGACAGAGTTGCAGAGTGATCAGACAACTTGCTAGAGGAACCCACCATCTTCAACACCTCACGTTCATCGCTCTCAACATCACTTCATCGATCGTAGGTGGATCCCACATCTTCCTGCATCGTGTGTTCGAGGTTGGTTTTTCGTTCGCCCCTCTTGAGCATTATTTTCATGATTTCTAAGGATTAAAACAAACAACAAGCATCAAAACCATGAATGAATGATAAACCATAGCATGGCGGATAAAACCCATATTTTGAAAACTTAAAAAACCCTTCAATGATGCCCTCCTCACAAATCCGGAACTCCACCTCGCCGTGGGCATTCTTCGCGCAGGGAGATTGTCCCCTTCGGGCCTGGAGCCTGCCTTGGCCGTCCATACCAAAACCATGAACCTTACTACCGATGACAATTTACTCCCTTAGGCCCGGGCCGTCAGACTTCCTCGATCGGAAGTCACCCTCGATGCCGCCGTGTAAAACAGCGAACTCTTGCCGCCTCTCCGAGCTCCGGGGTCCGCCCTTCTCCTCGATGTGGACATTTCAAATTTGATCGGGCGCCCTTTGAGTTTGCGGATCCCGCCCTATGGAGTTCCTCTCGGTTTCCGCCGTATTTGCCTCCGAGTTTCTGGAGGAGCCCTGCCACCCGAGCCCTAGGCCTTCATTCTCCGATTGAAGTCCCGGCTGAACTCAAAACATCCTTATCTGCTCCGGGCTCCAGGCGCCGGGTTTTCATGCTTCTTTACCCGCCGTCCCGAGGAGAAATTCTCGCCCGCCCCTCTGACCTCCGGACTCCACCCTTCCGTCCGCTGTGGGGTTGAAAACAAGGTTACGCAGCGCCCCCCTCTGCCGGGTCTAGTCTTGGCCCTGGCTGTCGACGTAACTTCACACTTCGGCGTAACCTTTCACCGACCCCTTCCCCCGACATCCTTCTGGCCTCTAGGCTCCGGACCAGCGTTCGCCGCTAGGATGTCACATGAACAACGAGCGCCCTCATTTCCACCCGGGAGCCCTGTCATCATCCGCCCTCCCGACGAGAAATCCTCGACTGTCCTTCCGCTGGTCGGATTCTTCCTTCCTATTCGCCGCCGAACTTAGAAAATGAAATCAAAGTGGCAGACGCCTGTGCCGGGTCCGGTCTTGCTCCCTGCTGTCGGCAAGACTTGTAGATCTCGTCGGAACCTTAACCCGTCGGGCCCTAACTGTCGGGCTTCCCCCCCGACTGCCGTCCGATGTTTGCCGTCCCAAACGGGGAATGATAAATGCCTTCCTGGTACTACAGGCCCGACACTAAAAAGTGAAATTGCAAAATGTTAGTCACCTTGCAGCCTTCCGAACCCTGAACCCTGGAGTTCCGTCTCCGGAATTCTATTTTTAGTCTGCTGTTCCAAACTACCAGCTCCAGACGGCTCTCCGGCCCGGGACTTCCGGATTCTCCTAAAATGATCCAAATGAGCCCAAATCTAGAATCTAACTTCGACCCACGTGCTTCATTTTGGTCCTCTTTATTGTGAACCTCTTAAAATGCTAAAATTTGACCGAAGATAATCCCCGGGAGCCTTCCGCCGTATTTGCCCTTCCAAATAGTATTCTTGCCGAGGAACTCCGGCCCTTCGGGCTTGAACTGTCCAAATGCCCTCAATGAAGAGATCAGTAACATCAGGGGATAAAGGTCATGTTATGCTTAATTGATTGTTTAAAATAGATGTTTTCAGGATGTTGGCTAAAATGAATGCTTTGGTAATCCATTGTGATGATTATGCCTTTGCTTGCAGAATATATGGAATCGGGCGCAAGACCTTCAGGGGCATCCGCCGAGAAGGACAAAGGAAAGAAGTCAGATAAAACTCCTCAAGGAAAAGAGGAAAAGGACCAGATGAAATACCAATTTCAAGGCGAACCTCTGCACTCAAAAGTCACCACAGATTGGAAGGAAATCACTGATACCAACATAGGCCACGTCAACATTGACGAATTTACACAAAGGGCAGGGTCAATCCAACGACCAAAAATGCAAGAATGATAAGGCACAGCGGAATAGCAAAGGCTGCTGGATTCCCTCCATCCCTCGTGGCCCCTGAGTTGGTCATAGCTTGTCGGGAGGCATATCAAGTCGACACAAGGACAATCGTTGATAGAGAGGGCAACATTCTTGCCGATATGTCACCTGAGGGGATCATATAGACCTTCCATATTCCCACATTTCAAGAGATGAAGGTCCCCACCATAGAGGAATACCAAGCAACATGAGACGATAATCCAGCTGGCTGCAAAAAGTTGATAAATCAGCATTGGCTCAAGGAGAAGCGGGGCAGCGCTGTGAAGGTTCCTCAAGAAATCTTCCGTAGTGACTTCCACAAAGATTACCATGACTTGGTGACCATGTTAAGCAGGGTTATGGGTCTTCCTACGGGCGCCTTCTTTCAAGAGTGGATGGTGTACTTCATTGAGCAAATTCTTTGGGGGAATGAGGACGTCACCACCAAGACTGCATTTTACTGGGGAGGAATAATAAGCAACTGCTTCCATGAGTAGTTCGTTAATGTAAAGAAGAGCTCCAAATTTTATATGACTTCTTATCTTGTCTATTCCTTGGCGGATCGAAGATAGTACAACAGGTTGTTTGTGGCACCCAGTCAGGAGTAGGGGCGAAGAATCAAGGCATATGATAGGTACCCGCAGCTCCAGTACCGGAACTTCAAGAGGGAATACTGCAGAGTAAACGACGCCTTTATTGGCCATATTATTAGAATGATTGCCGGGGACTTTGAGAGGAGGGTCTACCATAGTGCCAGGGCACTTTTGAAGCAGTACGCCTTTCTCTTCATCCAGTACCCAAAGTTCACATACATCCGTGCCCAGGGCTTCACTGAAAGGCCAAACAGGTTGCCTCGATACCCCAACGACTGAATCATCCTTCTAGAGCTTTCCCGACAACTCCAACACATACAGGCAATCTTCAACAACAAACACATAGCAAGGATTTCCTATCCCATGACTCTGGGCCAGGGCATGTATAAACTGCAAACTTCCCAGTGTGCTGGTAACTCTGAGAAGGAACTAAAAGATTACCATTTCTACCTACACACTGCTCGCCCATGGATAGACCCGCATGGCCACATCAGGAAGGCACTAGGGCCAACATTCGCTCATCTGCATCACATTGAAGACTTCTGGGGAGATTGCCTGGATGATAAAGAGGTACGTGCGAGGCACTACATGCGAATGACTGTGTTGTTTGTAAGAAGGGTGTAGCCTTTCCCCATACCAGACCAAGTCGAGGAAGACAAGAGCACCATAATGCATCCCAGATACCCTGCGGTCGCCAATTTGCCGATACCATCAATTGACTAGGACAAGCAGGAGGTCGACGACCTCGACACTATAACCAAGCCAATCTTAGCTCGTACTAAGGAGTGGGTCGATGGGCAGGTAGCCCAATTAAAATGGCAAGGAATAGTTTTGACTTACGAAGGGCTCAAAAGTGAGCCAAGTGCCACAAAAGATGCCGCTACTACCACTTCCACTGGTGGGACTTCCAAATCTCCTTCGGTCACCAGGTCCAAAAAGAGGAAGGGGATAGAAACAAAACAGTCTCTAGACCCCAAAGTCTATGCGAGGAAAGAAGCGGGAGGCTCACCCTCCAAAAGGCTCAAACAAGCGGGGAGCACCACGGAACAACCCTTAGCCCAGGAAGAGGAGGTAAGGGGTACAAATCAATTGGAATCTCTCTTGGCTCTCCCTACCCCTTCCACTGCACCACCTACCTCTTAGCTATGATTGCCACATCCCCGCCAGCAATGGACATCTTCGTCCATCTTTCCCCTTCGCCTCCGGCCGAGTCTTTAATAATTGTCGACTCCTCTTCCGCCATGACCACGCCCCCTTCCTCCGCTGCCATGTCACCAACCACATCATTCCCTCTGGCAGCGGTGACAACACCTATTCCCATTTCCACCATGCCTGAGGCTCTCTCGAGACATATGTAGAACCTTCCCCCTGAGCTCTCCCAGATCCTAATGGATCCGACTCTTCAAGCAGCCCTTGCACAAGTCCTCGCTACTGCTAAGCCTTCACAACCGCCAACAGGGCCACCGGCTATGGAAGCCACCATGCTGATCTCTGAGGAATGGGAGGAACGGGAGCGGGAAGCCTCGAAGCCTGTTGAGGAGGAGGCCGATGAATACCATGAGCACCTAGAGTACGAACACCGGACCATCGACAGGGTGGCTTATGAGGAGGAGGGAACGGGCTCTTTCGAGAGTGGGGACGAGGAAGATAGCTTCGGTGCTAAGGTAATCGTGTAAACCTTTGACGATGACCTTTAGGAGGAGATGGCACAACAGCTGAAAGACACTGAGGCAGAGGCAGAAAGGTCACCCCGTGACGAAGAAGGGCAGCCACCAGAAAAATAGCAGCAAGAGGATTTAATTGAGGGTGGAACCCAAGTTGTCAAGACCCTCGAGGCTGAGTATACTGAGGAAGGAAAAGGAGAAGAGACGGCAGAAAAAGAAAGTCCCATTCAGCAACTGTCCACCATGCTGCCTATCAAATGCCTCGTGTTCATCCAAGACTCTGATGAGGAAGAGGGAGATGCTGCCAAGGAGAAAGGAAAATCCCTAGAAGAAAAGGGAATGGAAACCTTGGCTTTGACCGAGAAGGGCGAAGGCAACCGCGATTCACCCAAGGGAAAATCTGTCGTGCCCGAGTGGTTAGAGAAGCAGCTCAAAAGAAAAACCCCTGTGCTAAAGGACCCAAGGGTGAGATTGGAGGCCATCTTGGCTCGAGCTCAAATCATGACAAAGAAGGAGAAGAAGCCCAAAGTCCAATCCAGGGTGACGATGAATGCTTCTGTGTCTCGAGCAGTGCAAATAGCAATGCCTGTGATTGGCCAAGCTAGGGTGAGTTACAACATTTCCACCATCGACTTGGGGACTGCCACCAGAGAGCAGAAAGTTGGGCACCTTGAGGAGTCAGTGGCTATGGTGGTGCATTTGATAAAACAAGATAAGATCTTGAAGGATGAGCTCAAGGCACATGTCTCAGCCTTAACAGATTACATACAACAATGGTCTTCAGTGGACGACCTGCCTACCACATCCACAGCCGCACCCCAACTGCTATCCAAGGAGCAGATCGATAAAGTGGAAAGAAGGAAGAACTTGGAAAAGACCACAAAGGACTGGTTCCAACAAGTCTCATTTGTCGGAAACATGGGAATTAGCCGGGCTGTGCGAATAGCCAACAAGTTCTTAGATCTGTTGCAGTCTCTGGAGGGCACGAGGAAGCTCTGCACTGACTTCCCTGTGACCTACAACTCTACCTTTCTGAAGATCGAGGCCATCCTTCAAATGCCAGAAGCCTCGTGGGAAAAGGAGCTTGCATTTAAGAAAGATGATCACTGGCTGATTGAAGTATGGCGACGAGACTTCGACAACCAGAAAGAAAGGCTGGAACAAATCATGAGCAAGGTGGATCTGGACATTGAATGGATCAAGGAAATTAGGGCAGAATGCATTCGTTATCTCAAGCTGATGACAGAGTATGATATGCCCATAGTGCAAATAGATCTGGAGAAGATAAAGCCCTACTTTTGGGAGAAGATGAAGGATGGGATGGCTAGTGAAATCACGGTGGAATTCCTGAGTTTTGCTGCCCGCACCTTCGATCAATCAGAGCTGTTCAGAGACCAAGGCACAAAGTACGATGAGGATTGGAAGAGGCTAGAAGATAATGCGAAGGAATGGAGCTACCAGGTGCTGTGGTATGAAATCGTGGAAATAGACAAGCTCCAAGCAGTCATCCTCAAGTTCATAGAATACACAGCTTCTAAGAGGCATGAGGACATCCCAGGCAAAGAAGATGAAGAACTCCCTGAAGAGTAGCTACAGTGAAACATCAATCAGCTACAAGACAAATTTGCTACAGTGACTGTCACTAGGTGACAAAATAGGGAAAATGACAAAATGTAAATTTTAAATTGTGATATATTGGGGGGTAGGTGAAACCCTATTTTGTAATGAATCTTGGCCACACAATAAGAATTGATCTTGGCCATTCATTAGATCTTTTGGGCACTATAAATAGAGCTCTCCTCTCATTTGCAAAAAGAGTTGAGTTGTTGTAAAGGCATGCTGCAGAAATTTATAAATAAAAGACATTGACTTGGTGTATTTTCTGAGTTTCTCCCATGTTGCTTGATTCAATCTCCATAGTTAGATGTTTATCTTAGGTTTTATTGCTATTCTAGTTAAATGTTTCCTTGCTTTGGTAGATTTTAGGAATGCTGTCCTATGATCATGAAAATTCCTGTTGTGTTGATGACTTCTTAGTCCATACTTTTTGTTGTTTGTTGATGGTAGATAGCTGTGTAAAGTTAGCCTGGACTTGAATTCGAAGCTGCTCCAAAACTTTCATCTTTGTTCATGCATGCGTATGGTGAATGACAGATGAAACATTTGCAGACCTTAGAAGATAGCACAAATCCCATGAGACTGTGAGATTTATGGTTAAGTGGGATATTGTTTCAAGAAGTTGTCTATTGCAGGAACTTCATCATCATTGTTCACAACTAGTTGCAGATCCAAGAACCTCCTCTCTTCCCTACCCTTTTTCATTTTATTTAATGAGTAACCTATGCTAAGGTTCATTACACATTGTAAAGCTAAATCCAATGATAAACATGGAGTTTACGAATGTTGTTTGAACCTACAACAAAATGCACAAGAAATTCCCTATCTTTGAAACTCCATTTCAAGATCCAACTTGACACGCTTTGTATTTCCTACGTAAGACCGCCTTGTGATTCCAGCAAATCACATCAAACAACTGAGATATTCCAAGCACTGTCAAGACCTGACATTAGAGACCTTGGGATAGTGTTCTGCAATTTGATTATGGAAGATTGTCTTTCAAGAGAGGTAGTGCATCTACGCATTATCTGTGTTGAGAAGTGCATAAAAAACACATCAACAATGATCACAATCATTAAAGGGGAAAAAATCTCATGAAAACCATGAGGTTTGAAGAACAAGAGTTATAAGGGTAGACTTCAAGGGGTTTCAAGATGGTCATTAATGAAAGATTGCACAAAAGGTTGAAAACCTTAGTTAGGTGGAGTGCAATTAGAAGAGGAAGGATAGTCCTTTAGGATTCAAGAGGGTAGTCCTTAGGTCTCAAAGACAATGAGCTGCATATAAAGATTAGAGGAGAATCATACAAATAATAGTCAATAGAAGGAATCAAGGACACTTCATAATACAAGAATAAAAGGTCTAATATACTACAAAGAGGCAGCCCTTTATCAAGTGAATAGGGATAGTCATTACTTTTAAGACCTGAAGAGTCATGACAAAGAATAGACAATCAAAAAAGGGAAAAAAATTCATAAAATGACATATTGAAAGACCAAACTTAATATTTAATGTGTCTTCTTATGATCAAACTTGATATTTTACATCCTCAAGTTGAAGTCTAATTGCAACCTACATGGTGGTATTTATCCTAGACCTAGTTCATTAAATTCATCACTATATAATTCATGTCAAACTTATGTGCCAATACTTATTACTATTTCCACTTTGATTAGCCCATATCTTAGCCCCTAGTTTCTTGTGCCCACCCCTTCAAGTTGTTGTGCTTACCCTATAATTATTCATAGTTATATGTCACACTTTGATTAGTATTGCACAACATATAATTTGGGAGTGCACATCTACTATTTGGCTATTTTGCAACCTTCCACTCCATGCACACAAGTGGCCTTGTATTTGATAGAGCTCAATGACATTTAGCCACATATGCATAAATTTTACACCTCATATCTTTGGTGGCTTGTGGTTTATGGTTGAGTGCCTCATGTTTATGCATTGAAGTCATCTTAGTGGGTTAAAATTATTCTATCATGTACCTTTAGGTGATTAAAAAGCTACTGAACTGTGAACCATGCAAAAAATCCCTCAACATAGTCACGAGAACTGTCAGCAAGATCTCTGTCCTATGATATTCCTAGGAATTCCATATTATTTTTATCTATAAGTCTTTGCAAGCTTAAAAAAATACTCATTGAGTGCACCACAATCACTTAGATCTTCCCTATTAACATGTGCATACCTACTCTCTTGTCATAGGTGCTTGCTTGGTTTTACAAAGGAAAACCCCATGAAGATTCATAGGAATCTCACAGTCAAGGTCTTTAACATAGTTATAAATGATTATCATCCATTAATGGTATGAAAACCCCTTGCTATGTCCATGCTTGTAAACCTCTATGAATATCATAATGTCTTGAAAACTAGGACTGTCATAATGACTGATTGTTCAAGCTTCATGAACTCTTGAAAGGACTTCCCTTAACATTTGACACTTTAAATTGTCAATCTTTCTTTCAATTCATAAGGGCTTCCCTTCTTGCAAATCAAAAAATAGGGTTTGTGCCTATAACTCTTCATTTCTCACTGCCCAACTTAGTTCTTTATGAATATGTAGCAAGTGCTTATGTGACTATCATATGAAATCATGAACATGATTATAAGATGCCACCCTCTATGATGAATAACCCTTCTTCAATGTTGTTGTCCTTTGATCATGATTTGTCCTTCTTTGTGATACCTTTGTGCTCTGGACTATTATGACATTTATATTGACTAAAGGGTTACATAGATTTCACATTTTTAAGATGATTTTCATGAGGTAATTACCTTGTTTCATGGTTCCATTCAAACAAAAAGGGTTTCACGAAATCCTCTATCCAAATTCATGCCTTTTCCTCATTCAAAAAAACTCTTTAACTTGCCTCTACATATATTTTCTATTTGTAACTCCCTAAAATGAAAAATATAGGCATCTTATTTGATAGAGGAAATGGAAAGAAGGGTTGCAAATAATAGAAATTCCTTTCATGCCATGTTTCCATTGTGTATATTTTGCATACACCTATATGTATGAAGACAACTCCACCATCACTTCCACTCTTTCTCCTCAATCTTGCATGTTGACCTTCTAATCTTCATTTTATTCTTGCACACATGTCCATTACTCACAAACATAAGATAATAAATAGATAAACCCATTGAATTCATCTCCATTATTCTTGCATACATATTCTTCCTTCATAATTGAATTGTTCATATTTAGGTTCTGGCCAAGTTGATTAGCAGTAGCAACACCTAGTGCTTGGGCATGACTCTGTTCTCCTTGTGTAATGATATACCCTTTCTTTGATACACTTACAACCATTCCTTCTAAAGGTACATGGTCATGTAGGGTTCCTCTATAATAACCTCTCTTAGTTTTTCATATCTCCAATCCATTTTCCGATGGTGACAACTTTTGACACATTGCAAAAGCATCAAATGCATGCCGTGTAAAGTTGCAAGGTGGCATAATTTTTGTTCAGTTCATCTTGTGACCAAACAGATAGTTCCAACACATCTAGGTGGGGGGGTCTATTCTAGAAAAGATCCTATTTTGCACCCAGCATGCCAGATCGTTCTAGGCTACATTGTACTGACGATTTCTCATAAGAGACCTAAGTGCAAAAAAGTGGAAAACTTTGATGAGCTCTTTCTTAGAAACCGTGGCACTTATACATATTCTATCTAAAGGTACAAGATCACATAGGGTCCCTCTACAATAACTTCTCTCGGTTTTTCATTTCTCCAATTCATTTGCTTGTGGTGACAACTTTTTGCACATTGCAAAAAATGTCAGATGCATGTAGTCTAAAGTTGCAAGGTGACATAATTTTTGTTTTGTTTGTCGTTTGAAAAAACTAATAGTTCCAACATGTCTAGATGGGCAGGTTTATGGTAGGAAAGGTCCTATGTCACACCCCAGCATGTAGGATCATTCTAGACTACATTGTACCGATGATCTCTTTAGAGCTCTAAGTTAAAAAAAAGTGGAAAACTTTGACGAGCTCTTTCTCAAAAATTATGGCACTTAAATTTTTTTTATCTAAAGATACAAGGTCATGTAGGGTCCCTATACAATAACCTATCTTATTTTTTCATATATCCAATCCATTTTCCCATGGTGACAAGTTTTCAGTTGATGAAAAAATCATCATATGCATTGATGAGAAAGTTGCGAGGTGGCGTAATTTTTGTTCTATTCATCGTGTAGAAAAAATGAAAATTCCAACATGTTCAGTTGGGTAGGTTTAAGCTAGTCAAGGTCCTTTTCACACCCCAACATGTAGATTATTCCAGGTTACATTGTATCAATGATTTCTCTTAAGAGATCAAAGTGCAAAAAAGTGGAAAAAATTGACAAGATATTTCTCAGAAATTGTGGCACTTAGAAATGTTTTTCCTAAAGTTACAAGGTCTTGTAGGGTCCCTCTACAATAACCTCTCTTATTTTTTTATATCTCCAATCCATTTGGCCGTGGTGACAAGTTTTTGCACTTTGCAAAAAGCATCAAATGCATTGAAGAGAAAGTTGAAAGGTGGTGTAATTTTTGTTTTGTTAATTGTGTAGCCAAACTTATAGTTCCAAAAGATCTGTGTGGATGAGTTTTTCTAGGAAAGATCCCATTTTGCACCCCAGCATGCCGGATCATTCTAGGCTACATTGTATCGATGACTTATTAAGAGCTCTAAGTGTGAAAAAGTGGAAAACTTTGATGAGCTCTTTCTCAGAAACCATGACATTTACAACTATTTTTTTTGAAGGTATAGGGTCATGTAGGGTCCCTCTACAATAACCTCTCAGTTTTTCATATCTCCAATCCATTTTCCAGTGGTGACAAGTTTTTAGTTGATGGAAAAAGCATCAAATGCATTGACGAGAAAGTTTCAAGGTGGCATAATTCTTGTTTTGTTCTTCGTGTGACCAAATTGATAGTTCCAACACATCTAAGTGGGTGATTTTATGCTAGGAAAGGTCCTATTTTTCACCCCATCATACCGAATCGTTTCATGCTACATTGTACCGGTGATTTCTCTTTAGAGACCAAAGTGCGAAAAAGTGACAAACTTTGACGAACTCTTTATCGAAAACCGTGGCACTTACAACCATTAAATTTGAAGGTATAGGGTCATGTAGGGTCCCTCTACAATACCTTTCTCATTTTCATATCTCCAATTCATTTGCTTGTGGTGACAAGTTTTTGCACATTGCAAAAAACATTAAATGCATGTAGTCTAAAGTTGCAAGGTAACATAATTTTTGTTTTGTTTGTCATGCAACCAAACTGACGGTTCCAAAACGTCCCTGGGTGGGCGATTTTATCTTAGGAAATATCTTATTTTACACCCTAGCATGCCAGATCATTTCAAGCTACATTGTACTAGTGACTTCTTAAGAGCTCTAAGTGCAAAAAAGTGGTAAACTTTGACGAGCTCTTTCTTGGAAACCGTGGCAATTATAACCATTCACTCTAAAGGTATAAGGTCATTTAGGGTCCTTCTATAGTAACCTCTTAGTTTTACATATCTCCAATCCATTTTCCCATGGTGATAAGTTTTCAGTTGATAGAAAAAATGTCAAATGCATTGAAGAGAAAGTTGCAAGGTGGCATAATTTTTGTTTTGTTCATCATGTGACCAAATCAAACATTTGAAGCGTTAAATGCATGCAGTCTAAAGTTGCAAGTTGGAATAATTTTTGTTTTGTTCGTTGTCTGACCAAATTGACAGTTCAAACACATCCGGGTGGGAAATTTTATGCTAGGAAAGGTCCTATTTCACACCCCAACATGTCAGATCATTCGAGGCTACATTGTATCAGTGACTTCTTAAGAGCTATAAGTGCGAAAAAGTGGAAAAATTTGACGACATCTTTCTTGGAAATAGTGATGCTTACAACCATTTTGTCTAAAGGTATAGGGTCACATAGGGTCCTTCTACAATAACCTCTCTTATTTTTTCATATCTCCAATCCATATGCATGTGGTGACATGTTTTTGGTTGATGAAAAAAGCATCAAATGAATTGAAGAGAAAGTTGCAAGGTGGCATAATTTTCATTTTGTTCATCGTGAGACAAAAGTCATAGTTGAAACACATTTAGGTGGGTGGGTTTATGCTAGGAAAGGTCTTGTTTGACACCCCAACATGTTGAATCGTTCCAAACTACATTGTATCAATGATTTCTCTTAAGAGACCAAAGTGCACAAGAGTGGAAACATTTGACGAGATCTTTCTTAGAAATCATGACACTTACAACCATTTCATCTGAAGGTATAGGGTCATGTAGGGTCCCTCTAAAATAACTTCTCAATGTTTTCATATCTCCAATCCATTTTCCCATGGTGACAAGTTTTCACACATTGTAAAAAGCGTAAGATACATGCAGTCTAAAGTTGTAAGGTGGAATAATTTTGTTTTGTTCATCATGCAACTAAAATAATAGTTCCAACATATTCGGATGGGTGGGTTTATGCTAGGAAAAGTTCTATTTCATACCTTAGCATGCCAGATC
This sequence comes from Sequoia sempervirens, assembly GCA_007258455.2. Classification (NCBI taxonomy): domain Eukaryota; kingdom Viridiplantae; phylum Streptophyta; class Pinopsida; order Cupressales; family Cupressaceae; genus Sequoia; species Sequoia sempervirens. The sequence goes on from VDFB02230031.1 coordinate 173,878, forward strand.
GTTCCAGGCTACATTGTATTGACAATTTCTCTTAAGAGAGCTAAGTGCGAAAAAGTGGCAAACTTTGATGAGCTCTTTCTCAAAAATTGTGGCACTTATAAATGTAGGGTCCCTCTACAATAACTCTCTTAATTTTTCATATCTCTGAGTTGTTTGGCCATGGTGAGAGTTTTTATGCTGTCCCAAAAATTATCAGATGCATGTAGTGTAAAGTTGCAAGGTAGGCTAATTTTTGTTTCGTTCTTTGTGGGGCCAAACCGTTAGCGCTAACACATCCAGGTGGGCATGTATATGCTAGGAATAGTCCTATTTTTCACCCAAAATCTCTTGAATGTTCCATACTACACTATGCCAATGCTTTCTCTTAAGATCCCTAAGTGCAAAAAAATGTCAAACTTTGATGTGTTGTTTCTCGGAGTCGATGGCACATACAAACATTTAGTATGAACCTATAAGTGCATGTGAGGCCCCTCTATAATATCCTCTTTTAGATTTTGAATACTTGAAACCATTTCACTATGGTGAAAGTTTCTATGATGCCCCAAAAACTGTTAGATGCATGCAATGTGAAGTTGCAAGCTAGCCTAATTTTCATTCTCTGTGTCATGGGGCCGAACCGTCAAACCCAAAATGTCTGTGTGGGCATGTCTATATTGTGCATGGATTTTTTTTGTGCCCCAAATCTCCCAAACATTCTAGGCTACACCGTGTCATTTCTTTCTTTATGAGTGGAGATAGCACAAGGGTAGGGCATGGGTAATAGTTGCATTGAGCCCTTATTTCTGAGCATTGAGCTTACAAATTATCTAGTGGGGTGTTTCACAAGTTGGTACACTATTTCTTGGCATATCTATTAAGAAAGGATTTCTTGGCATCTATTTGATGAAATTTTGAACCAAACTATGATGCCACCCCCAAAACCATATGAATAGTCTTGATCTTTGCTATGGTGGAAAATGTTTCATCATAATCAATACCTTCCTTCAATGCATATCCCTTAGTGACAAGTTGGGACTTTTATTGGTCAATGCTACCATTTTCCTTATATATTTTAATTATTAAACCTAATTGCATCTATTATCCTTCTTCTCAAGTAGAAGATCATTAAGTCCCTACATTTCTCTCCTTAGTAGTGTCTAATATTATGCACCCATAAAATATTTCGAAGGCGGTGACTCATCCTGGTATACTAATTCTACTTTAGAACTCTAGATAACTATACACATTAAAGGGCCAAGTATACCTCATGAAATTTATTGTGAATTTTAGACCCACTAGGAGATGTATTTGCAACGGCATCATCTTTGGCATCCTTCACTCTGGTTGATACTACTTAGGAATATTTTGTGCATAGGAGATGAGGATTGAGGTAATGAAAGATGGAGAAACCAATTTAATGGAAGAAAAGCCTCTTCTTATGTTTCATCATCCTCATCATCGGGTTTAAGAATTCTTGGTGTTTTACAATTGATAGGTGATGGTGAGGAAGAGTTTGTGCATCCTATTTCCTCATCATAGTAATGTGTACCTTATTTATTTCCAATCCATAAGTTGATATCCTTTTCACTTTGAACTATACCGAAGAAAAATACATTTTAAGGAATTGCTACCCAACTTTCCTTTGTACCTTGAGAACATACGTGAAATTTTTACACCCAAACAATCAAAGATGTGATATGGACCAGCTGTAAGGTACTAAAGTCTCATAATTCTATAGTGGGAAAGGAAGCCCGATGTTGCTTCTTAAAAAAATAATGGGAGAATACAACTATTGAGCATTGATTTCATGTTACGAAAGATCCTTATTATTGATGTCAAATGATTCTTCAATTTGAGGTAATAAAGAACATATGATTATTGGCAAGAAGAGGTTTCAATATGAGAAGGAAGTCATGGAATAAATATTATATATATATATATAATTATGGAGCAATAATACACACTTATATATGAAGATTATGAAGCAATGAAGAGTATATAATGATGGCCGACATCCCTTTCATTGTGGTGCTTTCTTCCAAAGACATTCTTTATGATATGGAAGTCAATTATAAAGTTATGCATTTCAAATGTTAGCTGACTATTGAAATCAACGATGGGTATTTATGAAGAACATTTATTATACTAATGTTGACTGACTTATTTATGAAGGTATATGTTTATAATGCTTTAAGTCACCCAAGTTAGACAAAAATAGAAGATCAAAAGTGCGATAATTTATCTATTCATTATAGTGCAAAAATGAGTATCAATAAAAGCAATCATATATTAATTACCCAATTTAAATCGTATAAGAAAAAAGATAGAAATTAATAAGGACAATGATTAAAATGATATGTAATATAAAGATAAACACATAACAATTTTGATATGTGTGGATAACATGCATATATTATAATGTTTTTTTGTTATGAATCATGATTATTGAGCCATAACATGATTGCATTATATTTTTAAGAAGAAAGCAAATTATGTTTAATCACCTTCAAATTCTTAGTGGCCACTTTTTTGTACACCATTTCCATGCACTTATGCATCTATTTAGTATGTTTTTGATTAGTTAAGCAGGGAAGGGCCTTGATCCCATGGTTACAACCAACAAAAAAAAGGAATCGAAACAAGGTGGGAAACAACACCACCAGCAAGAACCAAAAAACAACAACCAAATTAGCACACATGCCATCATTTAACATAGTAAACATAGTATAGCTAGTAATAATCAAGAAAAGTAAGTTTCTACTAGAAAACTTAAAACTACATAAACCATTAGTCAAGTCAACAGTGTCCCAGGTGGTATTCCACCAAAGAAAAGCTATTGTAAAATAACAGTCCGAGATTATGAAACAAAAAGACAAAAAATAGAAAGTAGTCATCAAAGTAGGAACAAGAAGCCATTACTTGGATTTATTCAGTAGGTCCCCATATTTTCCAATGAGAGAGATGTACTCTCTCCAATCAGGTCCCTCAGACTCGTCTAATATCTTTAAGACATCAGGCTTCCCCTATTTTTTTAACTTCCAAAAAATTTTGGTTTCTCCAAAAATAGCTCCCAGCATTGCCCTCCTCATCAGTCTATAACTTACCTTCATTAGCGTAACTAAGGCCTTTTCAATATCATCAAACTGAACCTGCAAAAAAGTTAGTCTACTCTTCATGAAATTAGTGCTTGAGTCCTCAATCTTAATTCCCATACCCATATTCCCTTCTTCTTGTATATTCTCAACATCATTCTTTTGTTCCTCCTCTTCCTCTTCCTTTTCCTCATCCGATCCTTCTTCCCCCATATCATAAGATGAGTCCTCAAAATCCATATCCTCATAATCATCTTCCTCTTGGGCTTCAAACTCTTCAAAATCCAAGTTTTCCTCCTCACACACAGTCATTTTTTGTTTTCCTTTTTTGTCCTTAGAGGCAGCTTTGGCAAGATGGGAAAACCTTCTACCATCACTTCCTTCACTCCCTGCCCCTACAAAGTCTCCTTCAACTCCTCATTATTTACACCTTCCTCAAAAATATTAATTATGTCACTAGGGTTAATATCTCTTTTGAATTTCTTTGCCTTGGGAAGTTCCAATAGTAGAGGCAAGTGTTTTCTTTTCTCCGGCGTTACCTTGATGAGTTCAATCTCATAAACAAAATTTCCCTCAATTTTACATGACACAAGAGTAGAGGGGTTTGAGACATTGGCCATAGGGGACTAGCTCTTTGTAGGAATTAGTACCCTCCTAGCAACAACAACAAGAGGCGGGTGAGGATTAGGTTCCACAACAGGAATTTACTCAACAACAAGAATTTCATCAACAACAAGATTTTCTTCATCAGGCAGTTCCTCATTATCTCCATCAAACAGGTTGGGATTATCATTTCTACTGACCAAAGGGTTACCGTGAGGATTAAGAGCCATAGCATACTTATACAGGGTTAACATCATACCTTGGTGCAGGGGAGGACTGACACCCTTCTCAATATTGAGTTGCAAGGAAGACAACAAATAAAAGGGTAAATTAACTCTCTCTCCATGCCTAATGTGATTGAGCAGGGGAAAATGGTACACATGTACCAACATATACCTTCCCTCTAAAGTAAAATACCACATAAAAAATAGGCTAACCAAAGCAAAGGGAGGAGAGAGTTCCAACCTAGCATACCCGTTTTGAAATCTTTTTAGGTTCTCTCCTTCATGCAAGAATTTTTCCATGAACTTCTGATAATCAGCCCCATTTTTCTTTGCAACTTTAATCCCTTGGTTTTGTAGACCAGTTGCTTTATAAATGAACCTTGTCATGACCTCAAACTTCACTGCACCAATGGATATGCTTCCTTTCCTCCAGGAATTGGTGAACTTGGTCATTAAGTTCTCATTGTACCCCTTCAGAGATTGAAAGAACAAAACCATCCCTGCATTTTTGAAAAGCCTCCATAAATCCACATTTTGCTTAAGGGCCTGGTAATTAGGAGGCTTAGTTTGCTTCTGTGGGCCTCCCATTTTGGTTTTCTGCAAATTCTTAGGTTGCAACAAGCTTTTCTTCATAATCTCCCACTCCTTCTGCTTTCTTTCCTTAATGCAGAAAACACTCTTTTGCCAAATAACAAATAGAGCCGATAAAAAATGCAGAGTTGATAAGTTTCTTTTTGTGAATGCCAACGATAGAATTCCCGATACCATTAACCCATAATTATTCTTACAAGTATTAAAATCCTTATTAATTAACTTACCTTGCTCAACATTACAATTTCGGGAATGGCTGACACTAGGAAAATCAATATGCTTTGAGATGACAGCCCTTAACAACTTGAAATACTCCATGTGATCATCTAAAACCTCAAGGAAGGAAGAATAATTAATTTTACTTCCAGCCAAGATCATCAAAAACAACCCCGTACTCCCTATATCATCATTACACAATAATCCTTTAAACACCACATTACACCCATGCTTCCCGCTTAACTTCAACATTTCATCTTTGCATATTGTAATCATTTTCAAAATTTTCATTTAGTATCAAGTCTCCTAAAGACTTCGGTATATTACCCTTTGTTCAATGGGTCCACCTTGTACAACTTAGAGCCACGTTGGCGGCACAGTCAGCGACTTTGTTGCCCTCTCTATAGACATGTTGCACCCTGTAGTTGGTAAAGTAATTCTTCAGGCCTAGGCATTTATCAATTATATTTTTTTAACTCCCATGGTGGCATAGCTACTCCATTCAAAATATCCACTATTAGCTTGGAATCCCCTTCTATTATGACTTTTTAAAACCAAGCTCCTTCAGAGTTTTGAAGCCCCCTAATGCAACCATTGCTTCAGATTTATTATTAGAATAGACACCCATATTCACACCAAAGCTCACTATTCATTCTCCTTTGTGGTTTCTTAACAGACCTCCTACCCCTGCTAATCCTAAGTTTCCTTTTGAGCACCCATCAAAGTTACACTTTATCCAATCCTTCTATGGTGGACTCCACATAGTAGCCATTCTGGTTATCATCGTTGACCAATTGAGTTTAGTAAGATCCTTCCTTATGCCCCAATTTTGTTTAACCCTCATCTCTTTGTAGTTAGGCCAAGCTTTGGAAAAACTATATTTTCCAGCCTCAATATTTTCCTTTATCTTTGTTTTTATGATCAAAATTACCTCCCAACTGCTTCTCTCTACTTCCTTGAAAATCCTATTATTTCTTTCCTTTCATTGAGGACAACAATGACAAGAAGTAGGACCACACGTCCCTCACAAATTTCCAGTGAAAGAAAATGTGCATAATTGACTCCTCTTCTTGCTTGCAAAGGGAGCATCTATTAACCAGTTGGAATCCCCTCCTAACCAGGTTGTCAATTGTAAGAATTTTTTCATGATCCACAGTCCACTAGAAATAGTTAATTTTGGGAACAAAGTTCTTTAACCACACATTATCCCAGAAATAGTCTGTCAAAGCATCTAGAGGCTTCACCAGTTCTTCATAAGCCTTTTTGACCAAGAAATATCCTGAAGAGCTACCTTTCCAAATCCATTCATCTTCCCCTTCCCTATCAAACCACTTAGCCTCCCCAATCAAATTATAGTAGGGCCTTGTTTTAGTGTTTATTAATTTTTAAATGAATCAATAAACATTTATGATTTATCATACTTATTTTATATAAAATCCCTCATATTGGTTTTGTCATGCTTAATTTGTAACATGATTTTTTTCAATTGGTACCTAATGCTAAAATTAAACCTCAACACAACTACAATGTACCACACAGTCAAATTCTTGGACACTTATTGCATCATTTATAATATCTAAAACTTTCTTTGTAAATGTATTACTCCTTTGACTATAAAATTTGTATATGTCATGGAAATGACAACAGTTCTATGTGGGAAAGGGCGCGGGCTTGGGTTTTTAAATTCCTTTGGTGTTGCAGAGGATGATGGAACTGGTTCAAAATATGAAGACAAGGATGATCAGTTGTGGGTGGTCTATTGGTGATGGCGGGATGGTTATGTGTTTGTTTTGCATTCGTCAGTTGCTGATGTGCTCCTAGCACACATGTTTGGTGTTTTCTTTGTTGTGTGGTGGTTCGGAGCTGAGGGTGTTGCAGTGGATGTTTTCCTTCCTACAAACCCTCCTCGTGCTAGTTCTTCCCATGGAATTGGTGCTAAAAGACTTCCCATGGCCCTCTCTTTTTTGGTGTCCCCTATTTTGGTGGAGGTGGCGTTCCTCTTGGACTGCTTCTTAGCCTGTGTTTTAAAATTTGTTGTGGACGGGGATGGAGATCTTGACGATGGTGAAGATGATGGATGGTTGTTTTCCGCTTGACATGTGTTGGCTATTTGTTGCTTGGGGTGTGATGGGTGTGTGCAGACTCATCATGTTTTTTTCTCCCTTTTTGTGCAGATGCATCCATTCTGCTGTGGGTCTCTACTGTTCTTAGATGCCTTAGTGCATTTTTTTGTTCACTAGTTTACTCCGTTGGGTGCTTCATTTTCCTTTGGCTAGACTGGGGCTTCCTCTTGGGCTCTTATGGCTTCTGGTTGGTTTGGTTTCTCTGACATTTTGAATGGAAATGGTGATGTTGGGTCCATCTCAGTTAAAGTTGTTTTCAATCTCTAGCTTGGTGTGGGCCTTTGGTCGGGGTTCTTCCTCTTGGGTGTCTGTGTCCTAACTTTTGTTAGTGTTGGGTGCTAGTTCATTATGGATTTGAAGGTACTTGACCTTGATCTATTTTTTTTTCTTATTGAGGTAGTTAACAAGGTATATTTTGAGTTTAGGGTTATGCTCCATGTTTTATGGGAGTGTCTGTTTGGCTTGTGTTTTCTCCTTTTCTCCAGGAATTCCTTGTTGGTTTCTTCTATCAAGGTGGAGAACCCCTCTTTCGAGGTGGTTTGGGTGTGTGCTGCTAGAGTTGGTAATCATTGTTTGGAAGCTTCAAAGGCCTGTCTCATTTCCTTTTTTAAGAAGGTTCTCAAGGTTTGTGATGGGCTCTGGTGTACTCATCAAGTTTTGGCAGTGTTGCTGCATGGTTATGGTTGCTACCCTACATTCTGTTTGGCTCTTCTTTCTCCTATTGAGGTGGAGTTCAAGAGTTTTTATGGGTGTTGTTGCTGCCCTATTCTCAGTTGTTCCTTTCTAGCTTCTCATTTTGAGGTGGTTTTCCTATTGAGGTGAAAAATGTTACTGCTAGAAAGGTTTGGAGTTGGATTTTTTGGGTTTATTGATTGGGAGTTGTTGTTGTTGGAGCAATTGTTTGGGTCATGTTGTCTCCTTTTCTCTAGGACTTCCCATTTGGTTTCTCCTATCGAGGTGGAGAACCCTCCTATCAAGGTGGAGTTGGTTTGTGCTACTAGAGTTGGGATTCATTATTTGGGGGATTTGGAGGTCTACCTTATTGCTTGTGTTAAGATGGTTCTCAAGGTTAATGATGGGATCTGGTTTCCTCATCAAGTTTTGATGGTGCTACTGAACGGGAGTGGTTGCTGCCCTACTTTCAGTTTGGTTCTCCTTCTTCCTTTTGTGGTGGAGAATGAGAGTAGAGATGGGAGTTGTGGTTTCCCTGTTTTCAATCATCCCTTTCTAGTGACTCATTTTGAGGTGGTTTTCCTATTGAGGTGGAAAATGTTATTGCTGGAAAGGTTTGAAGAAGGTTTTGATTGGTTTGTTGTTAGGGAGCTGGTGTTGCCCTTTTCTCAGTTTGGTCCTCCATGCCTTTTCTGGGATCTGTTAGGCTCAGTTTTGAGTCGAAGTTCTGTTGCAGGTGGTTTGTGGCCTAGTTGTTTTAGGCAAGTCTTATGGTGGGATTCTATTTGGCTCAGTAATGAGAAAAATTCTACTGCAGTCCGACTACCGTAGGTGGTTTGTGGCTTGGTCATTTCTAGCAAGTCTTTAGGGCTTTCTATTTTGGTGACAGGGATGGGTTGTTAGTCTATCTTTGGCTTATGATTGCTTTTGGTTTTGAGTGTTATGTCTTGCCTGGTCATCTATTGACTAGGTGTTGTTGGTGTTTCTGCTGAGTACTGCAGTGGTTCCGTTGGTGTTGTTTTGTTGTGTTGGAAAAGTTTGAGACTTTGTTGTTTGGAAGTGTCCTTCTCTCATCTTTGTAAAAGGTTCTTGGTCCTTTGAAAACCTTGCTTACCTTATCAAAAACATTTGTATATGTCACAAATTGATTCCTTAGAGGCTTTAATATATCATTTATGACTTTTGTTTATATGTTTATCCTTTGAAGAAAATGTTTTGTATAAAAAATTCAATATGCATACCCTTAGTGTGCTCTTATAGTATGTTTTTTCTTTATAATATTACATATATTAAGTTTTTTATGTTAAGGAAGAATTTTTTTGGTATTTTGATAGGTTGTTGTTAACTATATTTTTTCTTTTACATCATTTTGAAAAATAAGCTAAAATAATTTGATAATATAATCTCAAGGTAATGCAAGTGATTGATTCTACGGTTTGGCTAAGATGACTGGCCTTGTCAATTTTAAGAAAAGCATATCCTATTAACAACAAGATAAGTGGAATGGATACTTTCTAGTAAAATGGAACATAATTAAATATGTTTCTAATTCTCAATTCTATCATATGATCCTAGAAACTAATGGAAATAAACCTATAATGAATAATAAAACACACATGAGTTAAAATTTGGCATGTAAATATATACCATCACTAAATTTAAAAGAGTTTAAATGCTTGCATTATCCTTAAACAAATGTTGGAGATTTATGAAGGAAATGCTTAGGCAGAAAATTAAAGACAAATATTAAAAGGCAACACTAAGATTAAAATAAGTTAGAGACTTGTTAATAACATAATAAGCAGTGATCAATTTTTGAAGAGACATCACTCTTTGAAAAGTATGCCACTCTTCACAAATGAATAAAGATATATATAGTTTGTTCTTTGCATTTGATGGAGAGAAGTGTGAGGTGAGAGTAAAAGCATTCAATGATATAATATGATAACAATGGTAAAATAAGATTTGCATTAACCAAAAATCCATAAGGCCATACAATGTTATATGTTGATAAAAGTACATACAATATATCCAATAAAGTCATACAAGCTTGCAAAAAATCCATATGGAAATAAAATGTCGCATATCGATAGTACAAAATATATGTTCAAAAATGCCATGTAGGCATACAACAAAGTACCTTAATACATAGTCATTTCCTTGTAGGGGAAGGAAATAGATTGTGAGTTTCCTTCAACTATCAGTTGGATAGATATGCATGTGATGCTGTTGTCTTTCGAATGTGATCACTTGTCCTCCTCTCTTTACTTCTCTGGAGATTCAAATGATACTATAGTGTAGGAAAAATGATCCCATTTTCACACTTAATTAAGAAATAATTAGTAATAAAATGAGCCTAATATTGCCTTAATTTAGTGTTGTAATATGTCTTTCATATTCAAATTAAGTTTAGGGCCCTTTTAAATAAAATAGACTTAATTGTGCCTTATTTTTGGTGTTGTAAAGTGTACCTTTACACTTTCACATTAATCTAGGGCTTTATTAATTGATTGAGGTTAATTTTCCTTATTTGGCCCATTTAATTCAAATCCAATCCTAATTAAATGTAATTTTCGAGGGATAAAACTCGAAAATCATAAATTCCATTACAAAACACTTAATTTTGGAAGATGCGTGTCCTAGTTAAGTGACCTATGACCCATTCGCCATAGGGCGAATGGGTCCTCACTTAGTCCTAGGACCATGATTTTACATAATGTTTAACACTGTACAATGTGTGTCCTAAGTAAGTGGCCTAGGACCCCCCTTTGAAATATGTTTTGGTGGAATTTTAATGATTTCAAATCTATAATTCAATGTTGGCTTGTGATATTTGAATTTTGGGAATTAATTCAATGTTGACTTGTGATATTTGAATTTCAGGAATCAATGTTAAGATACATATAAATACAAGGTTATTTCACTTAGTTTCATCTAATATTTTAAAGCTTTCAAGTCCTAATAGAAATTTTATGAGATCAAGAGCATTTCCAAGGCATTCAAGGGTAGATTTATTGAAGATTATTGCAGCAATCAATATTCCTTTCATCATGCCAAAGATTCATTGCATCATTCATGTTGTTTGAGCTAATATGTTGATGTAGATTTCAAGATCTAATCAAGCATATCAAAGACATTGTTTCACATCAAATTTCATGATCAAGATCTACACTCATTGAGGCCACTTCATGCTAGTTTGTAGATTTGGACTACAAGGTTTCAAATAAGGTTTGGTGAGTTATATATTGTTGTTGATTCATCATTCCTTTATTCTTTTCTATTTCATTTCAAGGTTTAATTACCAAAATGGGGTTTGACCAAGGTAAACCTCCATTCACCTAACAAACAACATTTTTCTCTCTTTGATGTGTGATTGCAAATTTTAGGTTGAAGATCCTTTGAAGAGAAAAAATGAAGAAAGTTGCAAAGTTGTCAAATTTGCAAGAAAATTTGTCAAATCACAGAAACTCTTCTATAGGATTTATTTCTGGCTTTTTGGAAATGAACATCTAGAATCTGTGAGTGCAGAACTTGGAAAAGAGAACCCAAAAAGCATTTTCTAGGAACCCTAGTTAGGACCCATTCGCCATAGGGTGAATAAGTCCTCAGTGAGGTCTGAAAAAGGATCTTTGGTGACAGGTACACATCATTCTCACCTTTCCAGATTTGCATTTTGATAGTCCTATTAGTTTTTAGGTTTGTCCTCTATAGCTTGCATTTTGAATGAAATTAGGGAAATAGGTCTCCCACCTTTGGGGGAACCCTTTCATTATGCCCCAACCTATTTTTCTATGTTTCATTTTGGTGAACTTGAGTTTGATCATTGCATTTTCTAATTTTTAAGTCCTCTTTCATCCTATATTTAGATCTTGCATTCGTTTGCATCTCTTTGCATTGAATTGAGTCATTTAGGGTGTCTAGTTTGCATTTATCTTTGCATTTCATTTAAGGGTTTTTAGGATTGCATTTTTCATTCTTTAAATCTGAAAAATACAAAAAAATTAGTCATATTGCATATCATTTACATAGAATTATATCATACTCAATTGCATTTGAAAATTGAAACAAAATTTCGTATCAATTAGGTGTTATAGGTTGTCATTTTGTCACATTTTGAATTTGCATTCAATCTTCATTTCACATAAAAAAATAAAACTGAAACTTGTTGTAACAAACTAGAATCCAAGGGAACCCAGACGAACCACATTATGGAAGCAGCTGTAGCCTATCATTGTTTGAAGATGGCACATTTTAGAGGTTATAAAAAGGTGTGGCATGAGGGGGATTCTCTCAATATTATTAATAATCTTAAGGAGTCTTCGGTTCCTACTTGGAGTGTTGATTCTATCATTAGGGATGCTATTGATATCCTAAAGTCCTTTGATGAGTATTATATTTCTCGTATATTTAGGGAAGGAAATGGTTTAGCTGATGTTTTTGCTAACCTTGGTGTGAAGGGTTCTAGAGAGTGGGATGTTAACAATCCACTCCCCTTGGAGGCAACTGCTTGTTTAAATCATGATGTCCAAAATTACTAACTTGGATGTTCACCTCATTATGTTCAAGGCTCGTATGACTATCTTCACGTGGAAAATAATTTTATGGTGTAATGGCGAGCTAGATTTTGATTGTGCTGATGGTACTTCCTTTGATCTCCGTATGGGGTGGCACCCTAGGTTCATAATTCCACTTTGAAATAATACCATTGCCACACGGATTTTGGGCATTTTTTGGTTCTCCTTCTCAAGAATTCTTCTTATTGTCTGTAAGGTCCTAAAGCTTCTAAGTTATGCTAAGTCTAAGGCCATGGGAGGTGATAGAAATCATGCAAAACCTTTCTCCTGTGATGCTGTTAAGAAAAAGAAAGAGATGTGGGGTATCCTGGAGAAAGGTGGGCTTACACCTTATCTAGAAAGGCTGCATGGTAACAACCCATAGGCTACGAGGGTAACACTGATGAACCTACTGCAAAGGCTATGAACTTAAGAGAAATTTAAAGAAACAAAATGAACCTAAATCTTCGTGTACTCACTCCCAATCGAGTTGTTTGGGATTTAGAAGTTCAAGAAATAATACTAACTACTAATAATGGTCAAATTGGTGTCTTACCCAACCATATTGCAATTGTAACAACTTTGGATATAGGATTCATGAAAATACGACTCAATGCCCATTGGCCAACTATGGCTTTGATGGGTAGTTTTGCCAAGATATTCAATAATGAAATAACATTATTGGTAAATAATGCATAAAGAGGTATTGATATTGATCTTCAAGAGGCTTAGGAAAGTTTTAGATTAGCTAAAGTTGATCGTGCATGAGCTGAAGGCAAGAGACAAGCAATCGAGGCTGATGTAGCCCTCAAAAGAGCTAGAACATGACTAGAGGCTGTTGATGCGATTTTTTTGAGATAAATAGATATTCATCCAATGAAATTGGAAGTAAATGGATAATGATCGGAAGTCTTCAACTTGTTGAGCCAATAAATAGTCACATTTCTACCTATTCCCATATCATCTGCTATTGTAATTTTTTTCATTTTCTTTTTCGCCTAAAATGAAATGTATCACATTTACTTCTAATATAGAATAAATTAGAATTGCGGAAAGGTCCGCAGGTCAATCGAAATAAGAAATCGGGTTGCATCATACATACATAACATGATATAATATCACTTGAAAGAGAAGCCTTTTTGACAATAAAGGCTACAAAATGTGTATGTTGTACAAAAAATTTTAAATACAAAAGTGATTCTTTATGTTTGACACCCAGGTCGAGTAGACCTCGTTCTTGTAAGAGCTATTAACCAATAAATCATAGGGAGGGACTTATTTATGTCACCAAAAATAGAGACTAAAGCAAGTGCCGGATTCAAAGATGGTGTTAAAGATTACAGATTAACTTATTATACTCTAGATATGTGACCAAAGATACTGATATCTTGGCAACATTCTAAGTCACTCGTCAACCTAGAGTACCCACCGAAGAAGTGGGAGTAGTAGTAGCTACCGAATCTTCAACTGGTACGTGGACCACTGTTTTGACCGATGGAATTACTAGTCTTGATCGTTACAAGGGTCGATGTTATGATATTGAACCCGTTCCTGGAGAGGAAAATCAATTTATTTCCTATGTAGCTTACCCCTTAGATCTTTTTGAAGAAGGTTTTGTTACTAACCTATTCACTTCTATTGTAGGTAATGTATTTGGATTCAAAGCCTTACGGGCTCTACGTCTGGAATATTTACAAATTCCTCCTGCTTATTTAAAAACTTTCCAAGACCACCATATGGTATTCAAGTGGAAAGAGATAAATTAAAAAAATATGGCCATCCTTTGTTGGGATGTACTATCAAACCAAAATTGGGTCTATCTGCCAAGAATTATGGTAGAGCGGTTTATGAATGTCTCCATGGTGGACTTGATTTTACCAAGGATGATGAAAATGTGAATTCCCAACCATTTATGCACTGGAGAGATTATTCCTGCTTTTGTGCAAGAGCAATTTATAAAGCTCAAGGGTTGGAACAACATGGTTTTGAGACCGGGAGGTACTGAGTTTGATGTTAATGAAGATTTTATTGCTAATATTATTGGGATCTCTATGGAAGGGATGAAGGTGTACAGGGACAAGAAAGAATCTAAGGCTGCTATGGAGACTTTTTTCAAGGGAACTAGAGAGCAAGATCTGAAGATGGTGAAGAGTGGAGGGTACCAACGTAGATTGCTTAAAGCTCTTTGGGGGGATGTAGCAGAGGAATTAATGAGGTATATAACTCTTGAAAGTCATTTTTTTGCTATAAATGCCTACCATTTTTTTCTCCTTAACTATTTTTTCCACAAGAAGAACATTTATTTTCCTTTTTATCTCTTGGCCTCTCTGGAGTGTGGTTTGAAGGACCACAAAAGGAACCCTAAGAATCTGGTGCTGCATGTGGGCCTTATTTTGCTAATCTCATATTATGCTAAAGCCTTTGAGGTCTCTAAGCCGTCGGCTATCACTCCTAAGGGTAAGCAAAAGAAGCCTATTGAGGATTATGAAACTACTTCTGAAGATGAGCCAATCTTTGTGAAAGAGAAGAAGAAGACAAAAGTTTTAGACACAGAGTCTAAAATGGAGGAGGACACAAATTATGTACCGGAATCTTAGGCTTCCATGGAAGTGTTCTCACAACCTCTTGATGTGGGTAAGGCTGATAAAGGGACCTCGGGTCCTATCTAGAAGGACTATGAGACCTGTAGCGAGGATAAGGCTGGAGACATGCTGAGGAAAGTTAAGCTTGTTGCCCCTTCTACTATCCTCAAGGATAGGATTTCTATTGTTGGTGAAGCGTCATCTCCTATTTTGGGAACCAAAAGAAAGCAAGGTCAGATGGAGCGTAGCAATAAGAAAATGGTGACTAGGTTTGCAAGCCAGATGGTAGACATACAAGCTACTTCTCCTTTGAAGTTGGATGGTGGATTGGGATCTTGAACTCTCTGAGTATGGACGTGGAGGTGTAGAACAAAAGGAGGTTTATTGCTAAGGAAATTTCCATTTCAATCTGTAAAATGTAGATGTTGGTGGCTAAAGGTAAAGGTGAGGAGGTTGGTATTAGTCAGGATAAGGTGAGTTCCTCCTAGGAGGATGTTGTTGTGGGTAAAGACATTTTTAACTTTGACTGTGAGGAAGTTTCCAATATTTTAGAGATGGATAAGGAGGGATCCATGCCTTTTTTTAAATTGTTTAAATGGGTGTTTCATGAACTCAACATGAAAAATGTTAGGGTCAGGGGGTGGTGAGTAAAGTGAGTGATTCCTCAATTTAGAATCAAGTTGATGAACTATTTGAGTCTCTGAGTATTGTTGCTAAACAAACACTGCAGATGAAACAAGCATTCAAAGAAAGAATCCTAACCCTGGAAGTCCAGTGGGAAAGGATTAGTGTGAATCTGGTGAAGGGTGGGGAGGGGACTGCTGTGAATTATGAGTCTATGGGCATCTCCACTCCTGTTGATTTGGCCAAGAATTGCAAGGAGATGGATCCTGGTGAGGGTGTTGGTGCTGGTGGTATGCAAATGGAGGAAGAGGGTTATGTTGATAGAGCTATTGGGGTGCAGAGTGTTTTGATTAGTGAGGTTAATGTGGGTAGGTCTGGTACTAGAACGTGCAATAGGACCAAAGTGCAGGCTGGGGCCCTTGGTAAAGATATGTCTAAAGCTATGGATGATTATCAGAAGACTGCGGCGGGGGATATGGAAGCTGTAAATATCCTCAAGAATATGTAGTGTTGCTGCTTTTGTCTTTCTTTTTGGTTGATGTAGTGTTGATGGCATGCTATTTTTTGGCTGATGTGTGCTCATTGTAATTTTCTTTTGCTTCAACTGTTCTTTTTGTAAAGGGTTTCGGGGTCTCTTCAAAACCTATTTTACCACTAATAAAAAAAAAACTAGAATCTGAAAACCACTAAAAATCACTCAAAAATCCATAAAAATTTGTTTCAAAACGCTAACCTAGGACCCATTCGCCCTAGGGCGAATGAGTCCCTGATCAGGGTCACATTTTGATTTTTTGGGCATTAAAATATCCATTTCTTCATTCTTGTTTGTTGTTTTAAGATTTTTGTTTCTATTTGTAGAATTTTTGTTTCATCAATTTGATCATATCTAGCTTAATTTGATAAAGTTGGTGCATTTTGTGATTTCAAAATTTTAGTTACAAGACTTAATTTTTAGATTTTTACATAGTGCAATAAAAAAATTACCTTGTTTAATCTGAAAATATGAAAATGGATAAGTGTTTTAGCAATCTATGGAAGTTCTTGTTCTCCTTGGTTGATGTTTCAAGTTGTGTTTTTGGAAATGATCCTAATTTAATTGACTCTACCCATGCTCAACCAACTCCTAATGAGTGTCCTCGTGAATTTGAAATCATTGTAGAAGATGATGGTAGCACACATGATTTCATAAACGATTTCCCTAACAATCTTGAGAATAATGCATCCTTTTATCCTTCCATGAAACAACCAACACAACTTGAGATGTTTGGTCTTTTACATCTTGAAATTGAGTCACAAACTAAGCCTAAACTTCCAACAATGAGTGAACCTAGCTCCTCTAATAAAATGCATACCCATCCATCTTATGTTAACAAAGTGACCAACACTCCCATCAACCTAGAAGAGACTTATGGCCAAGGATTTAATATTTTAACTAAACAAGGATGTGACATAACTAATGAGCATGAAATTCATAAATTTTTAGAGCAAATCCCTATTGAAGAAACCAAAGGATTAGGATATCAACATCCTCCTCCCGACATAAGTGTCCTTCCTAAGGAACAACCAATGCCTCACAAGGATGATAAGGGAATCTTAGTCCCTCCTCAACATCTACCTCAACAATTTGGTGAATCAAGCAAGCAAAAAAAACCTTACAAACTCAAAAAATTTCCATTCTTACATACTCAAACATAAATTAAACGAAAGATGAAACACCTCCTTAAAAAAGGTTTGATTAAATTGCCACCTTGTAGTAAAAGCAGTATACCTAAGAAAAAAATGAATTATTGCGCATATCATAGAACTCTTGGGCATCTTACTAACAATTGTTGTGCATTGAAATTGATATTAAGTGATTTTTATTCTAATGATGATAATTTTTATGACACAATAATTGGATAGAAATTACATGCATGTCACTCCTTTCCATTTAATAGTTTTAGGGTCATAGCATCCTCGCTATTACATGTTTTACATTCATTGCAACTCATTCTCTTTATTGCAAGGAGCTCATTCTCATCACTCATCTCGGCTCATCCTTTTCTTGCACTTAGTGGGGGAAAGGGGTTAGATAGCCTTGTCCTAGCTTTGGTACTTGATGTTGTCCCTTTAGCTAGTTTTTTGTCTTCTGTATATACTGATCAAGATTGGGATACAAATGACCTGCTGTAGGTTGACTCACATGTGCCTTACTAGTCTTTTGCATTGTTTTCTTTTTCATTCGTCTTTATGTGATTGCATGTGTGTAATGTGATCCTCTGTAATGTTTTGTTTGAGATATCTCTCTCTCTTTTTGTGCATTCCTCTATATGTACCTACATTCTTCACTATGTCGTAAACATTTTATCTTTTCATTTGTCTTGTGTTTTCCTTTTGGAGATGATGCAAGGTGTCGAGACATTTAGGTCTCTTCCATGTTGACCCAAAATATTTTTCTTTTTCTTTTTTCATTCTCTATGGGTCATTTTTCCAATTCTATGAGTATTTGGGGAATGATGACATTTCCGAGCTCTATAACAACATTGTAGCAAAGACATACTGACCCCAAATCCATAGATCCCTTATGTATTTTTGGGGGTGACTCCTCCTTCCTTTTCATGATGTAGCTTTATTTCGGAAACATATGACTTGGTATAGGGATTTTTGAGGAAGCTCTCATGTCTTAGGATTGAACATTGGCTTCTTTAAAGCAATTTATCACAACAATGGTGTTAGCAACTACTTTAAAGTGGGGCCATACATCGATAATATCTTTTTACATTTTTCATGTTTCATGGTGTTATTTTATTTTTTCTTGCGATGCGTCCTTTTCTTGGTGGTGCCATTGGGTTTGATGTACTCCAATAGTGCAATATTTCTTAGCATACGACTTTTTTCTTATTGGTGATGTGATGCACTACATTCCCTAAGTTGCGAATCTTTTAAACTTGACTTGTCCTCTCTTGAAGATATTAGGAATGATGTTCCCTAAGAAGAAGACCTTACATGAACTAAGAAAAATCCCTTTGAACAAAAACCTTTACTAGCAATATTGTTCATAAGTGTTAGCATAGAGTAGCTTACTAGCCTTATGAAGCTCAAAACCCTAAATTCAAGGCCACCAAGAATGACACACCTTGCTTTCCTATGGAGCCTTTCCCTTGTTCATAGGTGTTTAGCATAATGCAACTTATTAAGCCCTATGAAGCTAACACACCTTGCTTTCCTATGGAGCGTTGCCTAACATTGTGGTGCCTTATTGAAGTTGTCAGGAGGATAGCTTTGATATGGTATGGGAGCCTAATATGATTCTCTCATTTTACACCCTTTTGGGATACTTACCTGGTGGACAACCTGAGGCTCCACTACCTCAGAGTGAGCGCGACAAAACAAAAACCGATGACTGCATACATAAGTGTCTTGAATGCCTACTTTAGAGTGAGTTTGACATGGGGTCATCCTCTCACTAAAATGGGGGGAAAATGTAGTGTAGGAAAAAGTATCCCTTTTTCACTCTTAATTAAGAAATAATTAATAATAAAATGAGCCTAATATTGCCTTAATTTAGTGTTGTAATATGTCTTTCATATTCACATTAAGTTTAGGGCCCTTTTAAATAAAATGAACTTAATTGTGCCTTATTTTTGGTGTTGTAAGGTGTACCTTTACACTTTCACATTAATCTAGGGCTTTATTAATTGATCGAGGTTAATTTTCCTTAATTGGTCCTTTTAATTCAAATCCAAGCCTAATTAAATGCAATTTTTGAGCGATAAAACCAGACATTCATAAATGCCATTACACAACACTTAACTTTGGAAGATGTGTGTTCTAGGTAAGTGACCTAGGACCCATTTTCCATAGGGAAAATGGGTCCTCACTTAGTCCTAGGACCTTGATTTTACATAATGTTTAACTTTGTACAGTGTGTGTCCTAAGTAAGTGGCCTAGGACCCATTCACCCTATGGGGAATGGGTCCTCACTTAGACCTAGGACCCCCCTTTCAAATATGTTTTTGGAATTTAATGATTTCAAATCTATAATTCAATGTTGGCTTGTGATATTTGAATTTTGAGAATTAATGTTAAGATACATATAAATACAAGGTTATTTTACTTAGTTTCATCTAATATTTTCAAGTGTTCAAGTCCTAATAGAAATTTTATGAGATCAAGAGCATTCAAGGGTAGATTTATTGAAGATTATTGCAACAATCAAGATTAATTTCATCATGTCCAAGATTCATTGCATCAGGCATATTGCTTGAGCTAATATGTTGATGTAGAGTTCAAGATCTAATCAAGCATATCAAAGGAATTTTTTCACATCAAGTTTCATGATCAATATTTGCATTCATCGAGGCCACTTCATGCTAGTTTATAGATTTTGACTCCAAGGTTTCAAATAAGGTTTGGTGAGTTGTTACATATTGTTGTTCATTCATCATTCCTTCATGATTTTCTATTTCATTTCAAGATTTAATTACCAAAATGGGGTTTGACCAAGGTAAACCCCCATTCACCTAACAAACAACATTTTTCTCTCTTTGATGTGTGATTGCAGATTTTAGGTTGAAGATTCTTTGAAGAGAAAAAATGAAGAAAGTTGCAAAGTTGCAAGAAAAGTTGTCAAATCACATAAAATTTTCTACAAGATTTATTTATGGCTTTCCAATAGTGAACATCTAGAATTTGGGAGTGCAGACCTGGTAGAAGAGAGCCCAAAAAACATTTTTGAGGAACCCTATCCAGGACCCATTCGCCATAGGGTGAATGAGTCCTTAGTGAGGTATGAAAAAGCATATTTGGTGATAGGTACACATCATTCTCACCTTTCCAGATCTGCATTTTTATAGTTAGTTCTGTTAGTTTTCAGATCTGTCCTCTGTAGCTTACATTTTGAATGAAATTAGGGAAATAGGTCCTTTGGGGGAACCCTTTCATTATCCCCTAACCTATTTTTCTATGTTTTAGATACAATAAGAAGTATAGACGTTAATATATAGAAATTGAATTGTGGAATGACATATAAAAAATAATCACTTACCGTAAACAAATAATCAAGATGCTCATCCACAACAACATCACATTGATGATCTAGAGTGACAAGCCCCAGTAGCAAGCATTAAAATAGAAATTAAACTACATACAAGTATGATTAAAATTTTCAATAATAAATTATAAAAGATCAAATATAATGTGAAATTTTCCAATCTTTCACATACCTCTATCAAAGGATCAAAACTTGTTGCTGCTACAGCAACTCCATGGTCCATTGTTCCATGAACATCAGTAGGACTATTTGATGTCAACATCTAAAAATGAAACAAATATTGTTCAATTACCAGAACTACCTAACATCATTTTACAACACCATTAATGAATAAAGGTTACTTGAGTGAAAGTTGGATGATAATGCGAGGAGCAAGGTTTCAATGTCAAAGGTCCACCACCAAACTATTTGACATCCAAAGTGTGTTATGAGATAATCATTTGTATAAGGTTCAACTATTCACATGTAATAATTATTTCTTTAATACTGGTTACATGATTGTGAACTGAATGATGTAAACATATAGGGGTCTGCGCGAATGGGGAATGTATCATCAACACTCCGACCCTAAATTTTCATTGTATTCATTCTACTAATTTATTTATTCTTATATTTTAGAATAAAATTAAATGAACTTGCTAAAATTTACCTAAGTATCAATACCGAATGTTTCATTCAACAAGGAATATATCATAGCCATTTTTTGTGCAACTACATCCTAAGCACTCTCACCATCATACATGTAAACATCATTGCAAGAGTGAAAAAAGTGGACTGGAACTCTGGGCCTAGAAGAAACACCCACATCAGGCTCTATTAGAGGCCTCGCACACTATACAAGGCTCTGAGTCAGTGAGCTAATCGAGTCCAACGTGTCCACCTCAACATTATCCTTCACAATAGAAGGAATGATCACATGCTCCACCATGGGTCTAGCCAAGGGTCTCGGTTCCAGCTATGGATTACGTCATGCACCTTCTCTATCATGTGTGGAGCCCCCACTTCTACCCTGAAAATCTAGATAGTCAAAATAATTTAGCATTGTATTGAGGAAAAACTCACAATAAAGTTTCCTCAAAAATATTGTGGGACCTCGTAGTTATTGCACAAAGTTTGGTCAAAAACCATCCACCACCAGTTCCAAAAAATATTTTTAATTAATTCATGGTGGCACCAATGAATGAGGAACCTCCTGCATGTAAGTGATAAAGGTTCATTGGTTCTTGGGTCCATGAAAAGGGCACACAAGTCGGCTTTTCTAATATTCTCTTTCTTCACTTGCACATAGGAAAGTCCACTTGCATAATTTTTTTTTAACTCCTCCCTCTTATTCAACCAAAAATTAAGTCATGCACTCATTGCTCCTACATGAGATACAATTGACTATAAGGATTCAACAATGCCTCTCCTATGAGGGTGTGTTGCAGCAGTATTATTTAACCTTGCAATTAATTCTTTAGGTTCTCTTTTATTGTTTTTTATTTGATTTAGAATATTTTTTTGTGTTCCTATATGATGCCTATGAATTGAGAGAGGAGTTTTATGTTTTTATTGTTCATGATGGTTTTCATGAGGAGGTGACTGTGAATTTTCAATATTTGGAGGTGGAGATTCATTTCCTAGAAATTAAAACAAAGTTTATTTAGAAAAACTAATTCAATCTACAATTTAATTCAAATTTGAAACTAAAATTCTAGAAATACGTACCTCTTTCACCTCTACAATGTCTTGGTAGCATCCTCTTGAAGAATCACAAGCTGCAAGTGAAAAAATGGCCTCTTTTTGGTGAGCACAAGTTGCAGAGCACAAAAACAACAATCCAAAATGCGATGGAGGGTAGAATGAAAAAAAATGGGCATTTTTTTATTTAGCTTTTTCATTTGGTGAGCATCAAATTTTCCACTTGTCAAATAGGCTTGGTATGGCCAAGCCTTAGGCTCAACGATCCAATCTTATTTGGTGCTCGCCAAATGGCCTATTTCATGATTTTTGTAAATGTGGCACCTTTTTTGTGTCACAGATTGGTGCACACACCCCATGGTGCCATGTTGATGGTGCTTGCTGAGTGATGGGATGTAGATACCTCCACCTTCCATATTCTGATGGGGGAGATGAGCATTTACACTTGAGGATGTACACCACATTTTCTGATTACCAGTGTAGGGCAGGCATATATATCATGATGATTTTCAGACCCCACAAGAGATTAGGAGGGATTATTTTTATTGCAAAAAATGATACATAGAGACTGATCCTTGGGGCCAGATTCAACTTAAGTGGCTTTTGTATATGGTTAGTGATGTGCCATTGATTCAAAACATTGTGATTGTCACCATTGCACTAGCTTTGGAACCTGATGGACGAAGATGAAAATTTACACTTGAGGATGTACACCACATTTTCTAATTACCAGTGCAGGGAAGGCATATATGTCATGATGATTTTCAGACCCCACAGAAGATTAGGAGGGATTATTTTTATTGCAACAACTGATACATAAATATTGATCCTTGGGGCCAAATTCAACTTAAGTGGCTTTTGTATATGGGTAGTGATGTGTCATTGATTCAACACATTGTGATTGTCACCATTGTACTAGCTTTGGCGCCTGATGGACGAGGAACACACCTAGATGGGGGATTAGTACATTCTATACAAGTGATGGAGGAGGAGAAAATAGTGTTCTCTTGGGGAAGTAGCATGTGGGAACATCTTTATTATGATATGGGGCACTTCATCTATCATCAGGCCCACAACATTATTCTTTGTGAACTTCTTCAGGTATGGGCCTTTAAGCACATTAGCTACACAAGGCTAGATGGATATCCTATGGAAACACCATATACACACCCACAAGTATTCTGTTATACACTTAGGAAATCCTGACAATGTAGAGACCTTTTACACTAGAGAGTTATCTTTGATTGGTTGGAGGATGATGTCATTGTGTGGAGACCATATAGGACTCTTCAGTTATGGCTAGGTCTAGCATGATAGCTAGCCAGGATGCAATGAGAGTCATCTTTGATTGGTTGGAGGATGATGTCATTATGTGGAGACC
This sequence comes from Sequoia sempervirens, assembly GCA_007258455.2. Classification (NCBI taxonomy): domain Eukaryota; kingdom Viridiplantae; phylum Streptophyta; class Pinopsida; order Cupressales; family Cupressaceae; genus Sequoia; species Sequoia sempervirens. The sequence continues at coordinate 197,230 of VDFB02230031.1, forward strand.
GTATAAGACTCTTCTGTATAGGACTGTTCATTGGTCAACATGATTATATTATTATATAATTTTATTATGATCATGTGATGAAATAGTTTATCTAGCTTCAGATGACACCCATATCATGACCCACATATATGAGATCTACACCTAGTGGTGATATACCAAATGACATCCATTGTCCCACCATCATAGATGTTGGCTTGAGAAAATTGAATGATGATGAGTGAGATATGCACCAAACATCTAACAAGGAGAATGTTAGCACTTCAGTTGGATATGATAGATGGTGGAGGACTGCACATCCTGAGCATGTCTTCCCTATCGATCATCTTGTAGGTGATCCTAAACCATAATATCGAGAGGATCACATAGAGAGGGAGGAGGATATTATCAAAAAAGATGACAATGATGATGGTGTTGATGTAGAGGATCAACAACTAGTAGAGAGAGATCCTAGGTAGTGTGCAGAGGCTAGAGATCTACATCTTGTCCTCATGTCTCATGAGCATATTCTATGACTCCAGGGGGGATACAAATCTACGAGCATGGAGAGAGAAGCCATGCAACTCCTACCACACCACCAACCTCTTAGGGGAGTCTTGGTGTGGGAACCATAGTGTCCTACTAAGATCTTGATTAGCGGGTCGGCGATCTAGGTGATGACATAATGTTTACTTTTTTATTTGCTATATTAGTTTACTCATGTTTATATGTCTATTTGAGATGTAATATTTTCTTTATTATAGTTGGGGCACAATATTGGCTCCACTACTTTAGTCAAGTTACCATAGATATGGTTCCACCTATGCCCCCACACTAGCCGATACATGTTGAGCATAGGCCACCGTCAAGTGCGGGGTACCATGTGTTGTGGTATGTGGTGACTGATCATGCTATACTGTACACCCGACATGTATGGATGGGGGTTGCAGTATAAGCAGTTTGGATGTGGGTTGCAATATGGCATTATTAGCAAGATTGGAATATGTTTTACACTGGATAATAAAATCATTAGATGGCTACAATTTTGTGGATGTAGCTCGGATTGGGTGAACCACGTTAAATTCTTTGTGTTGTCTTATGTCTGCTATAATTTTGTGTGTGTTTTATTTCTCTGTTTTATTGATCAAATCTGTATTTAACTATTAGATATCTTCTTTTCTAACCCTAACAAGTGGTATCAAAGCTAGATTGTGTTCAATTATCGTCTACAGGAAAGTCTCACAGTTGAGTGAGAGTTTCACAGTTAAGTGGGAGCAATGGAAGACGAGGGTAAATTGAAGTTAGATAAATTCAATGGGAAGAACTATCAGTTATGGAAGATGCAGATGGAGGATTATCTCTATCAGAAGGATTTATGGAGGCCATTGGAAGGAATATCCAAGAAACTAACAACAATGAGTGATGAGGAATGGAAACTTTTGGATAGAAAGGCACTGAGAGCCATTCGTTTATGCCTGGCACAATCGGTGGCATTCAATATTACAACAACAAAGACAACTCAAGAGTTGATGGAAACCCTGGAAAAGTTATATGAAAAGCCTTCCACTTCAAATAAGGTATTTCTTATGAAGTGTTTATTTAATATGAAAATGGTAGAAGGTGGGTCAGTTGCTGATCATTTAAACGAGTTTAATACAGTTACCAGTCAATTAACTTCTGTAAATGTAAACTTTGATAAAGAAGTTAGGGCTCTTTTGATTTTGTGTTCTTTGCCAGAAAGATGGAATAGCTTGGTAATGGTTGTTAGCAATTCTATTTCTAGTTCAAATACATTGAAATTTGATGATGTTGTTGGTGTTATTTTGAGCGAGGAAATTCATAAGAAAAGCTCGGGTCCGAAACATCCACATCAGGCAGTGTTTTGAATGTAAAAAGCAGGGGCAGAACAAAGGAGACATGAAACAATTTTGGAAGTTGTGGGAAGTCATGAGGAAAATCAAAGGACAAAAGGTCCCAATCTAGAGACAAGAGGGATTGTTGGTATTGTGGTAAGCCGGGTCATAAGAAAGATTGTTGGTCTCAAAAAAATAAAGGAGAAAAAAAGGAAGGCAATAAAGAGGCAAATGTGGTAACTAATAAATCTGATGAGGATGCTTTGATTCTTTCCCTTGATAATGCTAATGATTCTTAGGTGTTAGATTCAGGGGCTTCATTTCATGTTACGCCCATAGAAGTTATTTTCTTGATTATGTCCAAGGGGATTTTGGGCTGATTTATTTGGGAGATAACGAACCTTGTTAGATTGTTGGAAAGGGAAGAATCAAGAATAAGTTGCAGAATGGGAATCATTGGCTACTACATGAGGTAAGGCATGTTCTAAAGTTAAAAAGAAATTTAATTTCAGTAGGGCAACTAGATGATGAAGGTTGTGTTATATTTAGTGATAAAAATTGGAAGGTTACATAAGGTGCCTTAGTGGTAGCAAAAGGTGTGAAAGTAGGCACCTTATATCTTTGTATAGGTCATATTGTTCCTTCTACTTTAGCTATTGCAGATAAAAATCAATGTTCAGGAACAGTTGCTCTAGTTCAGTAGGCAAAAAATTAGACAGTTGCTATGGATTCTGAATCAACATTGTGGCATAATAGACTTGGGAATATGAGTGAAAAAGGTATGAAATTACTTCATTCAAAGAATGTTTTACCAGGTTTGAAATGTGTTAATATGGACTTCTATGAAAGTTGTGTGTATGGAAAAAAAAAGAGAGTTTTCTCAAGGATGGGAAGCAAAAGAAAGATGAGAAATTGGAGCTTGTGCATACAAATGTATGGGGACCAGCTCAAGTATCTTCTCTTGGTGGCTTTTGGTACTATGTAACTTTTATTGATGATAAAACAAGGAAGGTATGAATTTATTTCCTTAGGCATAAATGTGATGTATTTTAAACTTTTAAGAAATGGAGAAGCTTGGTTGAGAATGAGATAGGTAAGAAGTTAAAATGTCTCAGATTTGATAATGGTGGTGAGTATTGTAGCAAAGAGTTTGAAGACTATTGTTCCTCTAATGGTATTCGTAGGCAGAAAACGGTTCCAAGGACTCCACAAAAAAATAGAGTGGCTGAGCGCATGAACAAAACAATAATGGAGCATGAACGAAATATGAGATTGCATGTTGGGCTGCCTTTAAACATGTGGGTAGAGGCTATAAAAACTATTGTTTATTTAATCAATAGAGGTCCCTCTAATCCTTTGGGTTGTGGTATTCTAGGGGAAGCATGGATAGGAAAGAAGGTGAGTTATTCTTTTCTCAAGACCTTCGGTTGTGAAGCATTTGCACGTGTAGATTCTAAAAATAGAACCAAGATTAATGCAAAATAAAAGAAATGTATATTTGTTGGATATGGCATTGATGAATTTGGTTACAGGCTTTGGGATTTTGAAAATCAAAAAATTGTGAGAAGCAGGGATGTCATATTCAATGAGAAAGTGTTGTACAAAGATTAGTTGCAACAACATGAGAAGAAAGAAAATGATTATGTAGTGCTAGATGATACACCAAAGAACACTGTTCCAGTGGTTCCTCATGCTCCACAACAACAAAAACAACAAATACCACAAACTCCAGTGAATGTTAGACGATCTTCAAGGATAAGTAGACCTCCAAAAAAAAATTCTCCCTCTTTGTATTCTATTTTATTAACTGATGCTGGTGAACCAGAATGTTATGATGAAGCTATGCAGGTGGATACCAAGGTTTAGTGGGAGCATGGAATGGAAGAAGAAATGGACTCCTTGTTGAAAAATCAGACTTGGGAATTATGCAAGTTACTTGCAAGTAAAAAGGCTTTACCAAAAAAATGGGTTTATAGGTTGGAAGAGGAGGATGGAGGTAAGAAAAGATTTAAAGCCAGATTAGTTGTAAAGGGATTTTCACAGAAGAAGGGTATTGATTTTGATGAAATATTTTCTACTATTGTTAAAATGACTTCTATTCGTACGGTTTTAAGTGTTGTGACTGCTGAAGATTTCCATTTAGAACAACTTGATGTTAAAACAATCTTTCTCCATGGTGATTTGGAAGAGGAAATATATATGGAACAACCACAAGGATTTGAGGTCAAAGGTAAGGAGAAACTTGTGTGCAGATTGAAGAAAAGTCTATATGGCTTGAAGCAAGCACCTCGACAATGGTATATTAAATTTGATAGTTTTATGGCTAAGCAAGGCTACGGTCAGTGTAATTCAGACCATTGTGTTTATTTTAAGAGGTTAGATTATGATAGCTACATTATCTTATGTTTATATGTTGATGATATTCTTGTAGCGGGGTCTAACATGGATCACATAAGGGAGTTAAAACAACAGTTAGAAAATTCATTTTCTATGAAGGATTTGGGGGCAACAAAGCAAATCCTTGGTATGAAGATTACAAGAGATAGGAAAAATAGAAAATTGTTTTTATCTCAGGCTGATTATTTTGAAAAGGTGTTACAAATATTTCATATGGAGAATGCAAAAGTTGTCAACACACCTTTGCCCAATCATGTTAAATTGACTGAGGATGTGTCCAAAGACACAAGAGGAGGAAGAAAAAATGTCTAAGGTACCATATGCTTCAGCTGTAGGTAGTTTAATGTACGCCATGGTATGCACAAGACCAGATATTGCACATGCTATAGGAGTTGTTAGCAGGTATATGAGTCATCCTGGTGTTGAGCATTGGAATGCGGTAAAATGGATTCTTAGGTACTTGAGAGGTACATCCAATAAATGTTTATGTTTTGGGGGCTCTAATACTGATTTAAAAGACTATGTTGACTCAGATTTAGTAGGGGATATAGATACCAGGCGGAGTACCACAGATTATGTATTTATAGTTGGTGGGAAAATAGTGAGTTGGATTTCTCGATTGTAAAAGGTGGTTGCTTTATCCACCATGGAGTCAGAGTATGTTGCTGCAATAGAGGCAGCAAAGGAGATGATATGGCTACAAATTTTCATGGAAGAGTTGGGAAAACAACAGGCTAAAAATTACTTGTTTACAAACAACCAAAGTGCTATACATCTTGCAAAGAATTCCACCTTGCATTCTAAAACCAAACACATACAGTTGAGATATCATTTCATTCAGTCAGTGTTGGAGGATGTACAGGTCAAGTTGGACAAGATACATACAGATGCCAATTCAGCAGATATTTTTATGAAGGCAGTGACACGGGAGAAGCTGAGCTCCTCTTCAGCTTCGATTGGCCTTCAAGGTTGAATTCAAGTATAACTGAGCAATGGGGTCCAAGGTGATTATTTCTAGTGGGAGTTGTAAGTGCATCAATGTCTTCCAAGATCAGTCTCCAAGTGCGAGATTGTTTGGTGTTGTCTTGTTTCTGCTATAATTTTCTGTGTGTTCTATTTTATTGATCAAATCTGCATTTAATTGTTAGATATATGATTTTCTAACCCTAACACCATGCTGAATTATTTGAGCTTCTATCATAGTGGAGGATAGCTTATGAGGATGTGATGAGAGCTAATGATGAAAACGAGGATATTAGAGGTAGACATGGGGAACTGAGAGTTGCACATGGGGATCTTAGAGCTACATATAAGGAGCTTAAAGCCACTCGAGTTCCTACCAAGAGTGAGGTAAAATCCTCTCTATGAGGAATGACATTATCATTGTACTTGTACTGCATGTTTTTAGAATAGACTTGAAGATTCTCAAGAGTGTTTATGCATTGTTCATCAATCATTTCAAGTTGTTGCAAACATTGTTCCCTATACTTGTTATTATTGATAAGGCCACTAAGAGAAACTTGAAAAGAAGGAATTTCTAACTCTAATGGTATTATTGCATCAACCCCATAAATAAGGTTATATGGTGTGTTTCCTGTAGATGTGCGAACACTTGTGCAATAATCCCATAATGCATAAGAAAGTTGAGTATGCTAATCCGTGTTATGTTTACTAAAGTTCTATTTTACACAATATTTGCTTGATTGTTTTTTTTTGTTGCTTTTGACTGACCATTAGATTGCGGATAATATGGTGTAGAAAAATAATATTGAATGTGAGAATTCTCCAAAATTTTCTTAATTTCCTTATTCTTAAATGGTGTTCCATTATCTGTAACTATAGCTAAAGGAAGATCAAATCATGCCACAATATTTTCTAGGATAAAATGATAGATTACATCAACAATCATAGAACAAAGAGGCATTGCCTCTACCCACTTCATAAAATAGTCTGTAGCAATGACTATGAACATATGTCCTAAGGATGAGGAAGAAGATATCTTTCCAATTAGATCCAAACCCCAAACCAAAAGTGGCCAGATAGAAACTTGAGCACAAAGTTTAGAGGCAAAAGCATCAATCAAATTGTTATGTTCTTGACATTTGTGACACAAGTCTTAACATGATCAAAACAATCTTGTTCCATGTTTTTCTGGAATAATAATCAATGCAGATTAACCTTTAAACTAAAAATCACCCTCCAAAATTCCCCCATAAGCATTCGTATGAGCTTCCTAAAGAGCCACAAGGATTTTAGATCTTTAAGGCATCTAAGGAGAAGACCATTGAATTATTTCCTATACAACATGTACACATCAAAAATATACAGATTGATATCGCACACTCAATCCTGATCTACTAACAGCGTTTCATCCTGAATCATCCCTCTATCTAACCATTTAATCGAATAGCCTTATTTGATTAAATTTGTCATAATTCCCCTTTTAATTAAATAAATCCCTCGATTTAATTAAATCATTGTCTCTGTGTAATTAGCTAGGTCACTTCATCTTCCTATCTTTGATTTAATTAAATAATCCATATTATTTGATTAAATCTCTAAAGTTCATCTAATTAAATTAAATAAATCAAACATTTATCTAATTTAAGCTAACACCACCCCCTTTGGTTAAATAAATCAAAAATATTTATTTAACTAAGTCTAAATCATTCTTTTCTCATTTTGAGTTATTTAAATCCTAAAATCTAAGTCAAAATGGTCACATCAGCTAACCTCCTTTAAATTAATCAAATCCTGATTAATCTTAGTCTTAATCCATCAAATCCTCTAGATTTTGCAACTTGCACAATTACATCATTTATTTGATTTAATAATTCTCTATTTACTTTCAAAATAGCATCACAAAGGGAATATTCCTCCAAGTTTGAAATCTCCCCCCAAATAGACTTGTCCATCCAACAAAGCATTTAAAGCTCTTACATTGTCTCTTACATGTCTCCCACTTGGCATTTAACTCATCTTTCATCCCCCCTAAACATGTCATCTCATCAAATTCAAATTTCAAATATGCACATTGATCAAAATGTGCTCAAGCTTCCTCCATTCAAATGTTGACAAGTGGCACCTTGCCATTGGTTGAATGTTAGTCCCACATTGCTTCATTTTTGGCATTCATCCATCTTAGCATTCTATAAATGAAGACCTCCTCTCCTCATTTGATCATCCACAATCCAAGCAAAGTTACCATGCTCAAATACTTAGCCATTTTCATCCATCATTTGAATTCTTAGCTAGGCTTTTTTGCAGATTTGGCTTGGAGTTCTCATCTTTCATCAAATTGGATCAAGATCATCTTCAAACTATCAAGATTTCATCATAGGAATTGGGAAAGGGCCAATTTTCACATCAAATTGGCACCAATTCCCCCATGGGATTAAGAGTTTGCACATCTAATTAGGATTTTATCTTGTTTTTGTCATTTGCATTGTGTTCTTCAATAATTTCTTCCTAATTTGACTTTGTAAATGGATTTCATGGGGAATCCTTCTTTTAGCTTGTAATTCCTTGGCTAACTCGTTTATTCATGTTGTTTTGCAGGTACTAGGAAAAGGGTTCGCACATTTGGCGCTAGAAGGAGGGCTGGATATCATAAATTCTAACATTTTCTTAAAAATTTTGCGTTTTTCTTGACACACAGGAAATTCCAACGCGGGCTTGTCAGCGTCGCTGTTTTGGCACTGCGGGCTCATCAGCGTCGCTGTTTTAGCACCGTGGGCTCGTCAGCGTCACTATATGGCACCACTTGAAACACAAATTGCACCGTTGGACTCGTCCCGCCTAAAAAATTTAAATTTTTAACTCTGCCGCTGGACTCGTTGACTTGCAGGAATTTTTGAAATTTTTGAAAACAGCGGTGCTTTCACAAACTGCGACGCTAGGCGAAAATTGCGACGCAATCGAGCTCTCTGTCCCGACACAGAGCACTGCTGACTGGCAAGCGGCGCTGAAGAGCGATGCCGGGAGAAAAAATAGCGACGCCTTCACGAGTTGCGACGCTAGGAGACAGTAAAAGGGAGAATTTAATGTTTTAGCACGTGTTTTGATTTATGATTTATTTATCTTTTGTTTTCTGGTTTTTAGCTTCTGTGTTTTTCCAGAATCTGATTGCTTTTTCTCCTTTGTAGGTTGGAAATCAAAAACAAAGGAAGGAGGAGTATGGTGATGATATTTTGTCCTATCAAAGTGTTTATTAACACTTAAGTGTTCATTTAACACTTCTTTAAGAATTTGTCATCTTCTTCTTTCTTAGAACACTAGCTTTCATTTGGGTTTAAAAAGAGTTTTTTTTTTTTAAATTTCTTGCAAAAGGATTAAAAAGAATCTTAGGATCACAAACTTACTAGATTTTGTTTATGGGATTAACAAATTGAACAAATGTCTTTCACTTGTGATTTGGTGCTCTAAAATGAACTTACATATTGCTTTGAGAAGTTAAAAAGAACAAGTGTAGCTTTTCTTTTGTGAGGGCTTACTTAGACTAAAGCCATCGAAAAAGGACGTATGCGCTTCTCTCGTGCTTTATAGCGATCTTGAGAATCAAAAACCCTTTTTCATGACTTTGGGTTAAGATAAAGCAATCACCTCCACACTTCGATTTGGGTCTAAAATTGAACAAAATCTTGTGCGAGTGTGAGTTAGGTATATTGTGTGTGTTCTCCCTTTGTTTCTAAATGAAGGTCAATCAAACCACGAATGTGCTTGCTCACTATTGTTTACCTTTAGAGGGGCCTGCCTAAGAGACACATCCGAAAGGAGAACTTGAAGGCGACTCCAACCGGTTTTTCATTCGGGCCGGTATATAAATGGATAAGACTAAACTGTCAAGTCCTCATGGTATGTAGGCCTTAGCCATATAGTGTCTTTTAGAACGGGGTACTACCGTAAAACGTATAAGAGCCCCTAGTAGGATTGATTAAAGCCTTTAGTGGCTTGCTAGATGCTCACAAGGTGCCATGTCCCCGATGTTGTGTCATTAAGAACCTTGTTTGTAGAATCCCACCAGTCCATCCAACGAGTTTATCAAAGTGGTGCATTGGAACTTAGATTCCAAGAAGTTACTTGCCATGTCCGATCTTGGTTAAAATATAGAGGTTAAGACTTCATTCTTAACATACCTTTATATTTTGTCCTTGGTTGCATGTAAAGTCATCTCTTCTACTACGAAGGGCATGAGGCAAGCCCACCAAAAAAAATGTACCAATTGAGCTAGGGTGTTATATTGCTTGTGGGTCATAAACACATTGCTTGTTCGAAAACACCTTGAAAAAAAACACTTAACATCATCATCCAAATTTCAAACCCTTTTGGAGACAAATACAATTGACTCAATCCATATGCTATTGCTTTCCCTTGGGATTTACATCCTTAGAGGTTTCTAAACATTGGATTACATCTCAATTTGTCTACTTAAGTAAACGATAGGAAAACCCTTGCCTTAAGTTCATCAAATTTCCACATAACATATCTTGTGGGGTTTGAAGGAATTAAGACATTGGACATATTAGTTTGAAAATCATAATCAAGAAGTGTTTGTGATAAAAATAATCCATTAAGCAAAGATTGAATCAATTGGACCCCACACATATGCTTAGCATCTTTTGGTCATATGGTTTTCATGCAAACATTGGTCTTTTGATTTTGAATTACTCTTAGAGAAAGGCATGTTCTTCACTATCTTGGTCTAGTAAACAAGTCCTTCCTAGGTTCATTTAGGATCCAATCAAACACTTCATCCATTCCAAACATTTATCATCCCATCCCACTAAACAACTTTAGAGCTTTAGAAACATCATTCTAGACTTGGGTAAATCATCAAAATCAAAATCACCTTGTTTAGTTAAGTGTGTGGGAATGCATCCTTTCTCATACATTTAATTAAATCAGAAATCCTTTGAACAAATTCATTCTAAGATCACATCTAACATCTTAGGGTTTACAAGTTCATTATCCAAATCAAACCAATCAAAATCAAACCCTAAGTCTAGCATTGATCCAAAGTTCCTAAACGTTCATCACTCATATCATCTCCCGTTTTCATCCTTCATCTCATCATTGGTCCTAAGAACCTTAGAGGTCACTTTTGCAACAAGGTCAAAACACAAGAGGAACATGGAATATAGACTTGATCCATACATCATGAGTAATCCAAGTCAACTAAGTTATCAAAGCCTTACAGCGTCGATTGATTCTCAACACTCACATCTATACGAACTATACATGGGATCATTACCTTCGACAAATGTCAATGCCACAACAAGTGTGAGTATGCCCAAATCAAAGATTGGAACACATTTCCCAATGGTAGATCTAAATCCAAACCTACAAATTTTCCAACCGAACAATCAATGCATGAGCCTTCAAACGAACAACGAGAATGTACCAAGTACAAGTTTTCGAAACATGAATCCAACAAACTTTGGGATAAATATGGTTGCAAATCATATGAATATTGTTCAAAATCCAAACAAGATGTTAACAACTACAAGTCAAGGTAACACCATGCAAGATCAGAGTTACCTAAATCAACGCAATATGATTCCCAATCATAGCAATGTTCAATTTCAACCTATCATGCCAAATATGAGTGTCATCTCAAATCAGAACATTGTCCAAAATCAAACACAAGTACACACTCCAAATCTGCTTAAACAAAAGCCAAATCAAGGGAGTCAAGATCAAAATCAAGATCAAATTTGGCGAGATCAAATTGTTGCACTTACCAAAATAGTGGAGTCATTGTGTCAAAAGACATCTCCACCACCATTACCCATATCAACATCATTCCTTGGTTTAGGGCTCCCCCCTCTACCTAGCACCAATCACTCCATCCAAATCAATCCACCTAACACCAATCAAGCCATCACATCAAATCCTTGGAATATACCATCGACATCGCACCAACAGATGGTATATAATCAAATGACAACATCAACCCCAACAATTCAAAATAGGGTCTCCCAAGGACCTATCACCTTGGTCATTCCAACCATTCCTATCACCTCGATCACTCCAACAACCCCTATCACACCCATCATATCTCAAACCACTATGATCACTTCAAAAGTATCTCAACCACTTGTCACTACATCCAACACGATTCCAAATACACCACCACTACCACCAAAACCAAGTGCAATAAGTCAATATTGTAACATCGCACTAAAAGCACATCAAGCCTACCAACAAGCGCTTAAAAAAAAAAAGGTGGCTCCACAAGCCGCTCAAGCTGCCCAAGCCTCTCAAGCTACCCAACAAACACAAGCACAAGCACAAAATGACAGTGAGAACAAAGGATCAAGATCAATCCATCACTAAGCACCTTGAAGTTGTGTCTACTTCATCCAATGATCAAATCAACATATGTCAAGAGTCACTTTTCAATCATGATCAAAATCCACCAACCAACAATGATCCAATCCAAGAAATGTCAACATCATTTGATCCTATGGTTGAGGACATTGGAAATCCCTCCACCACAATTGTTGAAAGCAATGATCAAGATCTCTCCATCGATGAGTGCCTTAAAGATGTTCCCACCCCATCCGATGATCAACTCACCATACATCAAGAGCCACTTTTTAGTGATCTCTTTCAAGGAGTGTTAGGATTATTTGATCCTATTGAAATAATGCACGATCCGTTGACCTATGATCATGTTGAAAATGTCTCCACATCGCCTTATGAGTTAGAGGACATATCTCAAGAATTTATTCCAAAGCATGATCAAAATCTTTCTCCAAGGTCTAGCAATGGTCCTTTCCAAGACATGTTGACATCCTTCGACCTCATGGGTGCAAATACTGAAGGAACCATGAACTCGACACTTAAATATCAAGAGGATATTGAGTCGCTTCCCATGCCTAATGACGACATCCAAGAACCCTTTGTAAGCAGTCCATCCTTTGAAACTGATCCATGTCAAGAACTTGATCCAAAGCATGTCGAAAGCAACTCTGAAATCATTCAAGATCAAGAATTTGTATCTTCAAGATACTACAATAATCTAATGCAAACTCTCCTATCTATGCAAGATGATCATATCCATGTAGCTCATACTCCTCCATCTACCCATGAGATGCTTTCTATGGATGGACACGTAGATGATCTTCATCTAGAACAAGATTTTGTTACACAAAAAGAGCAGATTATTAACTCCTACAGTCAAACGAAGTTATCAACATTAGGATCAGATATATCCAAAACTCAGATTGAGGAAATCATGAATAAAGATATAAAAAATTATCCACTCAAGGAAGAAAATCAGAAAGAACAATATAATCCAGAGTTAGCAGAGCGGCAAATTGAAACAATGTCATCTACAGTGGTCATTTGTCAGAGCATGTTTATTCAACAAGACATCTCAAAATAGGCAGAATCAAAGCAGAAAGGTACTACCACCACCATACTAGGGGCAACTTCGTCTCAAGCAAGCATCAACATAGGGAGCATAAAGAATCCTTGTGATGAAATCGATGCCAATACTACAACCAACCATGTCATGGATCTGCATCCACCCATCACCCCATCCATAAATTGGGACCAACTTCGAAGGAAAGATTTGAATAAAAGCACAAAGAACATTATCAAAGAAAAAGAAGCAAAGCATGATGGAAAAATCAAATACAAATGGATACCAAAGAATACAAAGAAAGATCATCCCTATCAAACTCCATCAGTCAAAGAAACTATGGGGAAAAATAAAAAAAGGGAAAAGTATCCATCAAGGATGTCCACAAAAGAAAAAGCAATATTTTTAAGCGACGTATAAAGTGTATCAAACAGTTGGTCCTAATTCCACGCACACTTTCGTATCCACCCATCATTGCTCATCTTCCCAAGTTTGGAGAGTCAAAGATTCCAAG